>JAQGCO010000320.1:0-11426 GCA_034700925.1 Acrobeloides cf. buchneri Gr-Nem-00862
AATGGCAACGTGGCGAAAGTTATGTGGCGAAAGTTGCTGTGGCGAACATGAAACGTGGCGAAAGTTATAGTGCCGAATTTTCTGCTCTACAAGATAGCTACATTTAAAAAAATCTATTTTCGTGACCATGGTCCTTTAACTTGCAATTTACTCGATATCGGTAGCGATTCAGAATTTACTGTAAAAAGTGATTTTTCATGAATTTTCATTTTTATGGCAACTTTTTTCGTCTGGAAGATTCTTTAAAAATGCTTCCTTGTATGCATTTTTAAAGAATCTTTACGAAAACAAAACAAGTATTTACGAAAACAAAACAATGAACCACTAGATTCGTGTCAACACGTTTCTGTCATAGCACATATTTTTCCATACATTCTTAATAATTGTCCATTTTTTTCGTATTTCTGAAAATTGGAGAAATTATCCGATATCTCTTAATTGAAGAAAAGCGATGTCCGCTAAAATTTTAGTCCACTCCAGATTCTTCTCTCCGGTTTCTCCAACATATTCCTTTTGCGACGGTCTCAAAACCGATTCCATTTATGATGGAATTTATTAATCTCACGCCGAAATATTTCAAGAATTTGTTAATTACGTCGAAATGTTGTGTCGTTTGCGAAAAAGTTTTATGAAATTGTCTGTCTTTTGTTTTGAAGAAATTTGATTAGATTTTTAGGTGGATTAAAAGATGAGACAAAAATGAAATATTTTCGGATAAAAATCTAAAAATGATGATTTTTGAGGAAGGATAATTTTGTGAAAAGATCAAGTTATTAATTATGTTTACAAAAGTTAAAATTGTAAACTTTCCAGGAAAAGTGATGGTCAACAAAGTTGTTCACCACAAAATTTCTCGTTCAAATGATCCCTCGAGGTCAATTTTTGACCGTGTAGAAAAAAGTTATAACCGCTTTTTGGGGTTTTACCCCTTAGTTTCTCCTTTTATGCAAATTTCTATGAAAGCAGGGGTTTTTATTAGGGGTTTATACCCCGTAGTCCCTCTTGTTTTGGGTTTTACCCCTTGGTTCCCCTTTTCTATTAGGAAAAAATTTTAATTGTTCCGATTTCGGATGTGGGGTCTATAGACACCCTTTGCCCTCTCCCTCTCTACACGCCGCCACTCGGCCATGAGATTCTGTAGCGTCTGCGTACAATATGGTATTAGTTTTATTCATCTCGGTGAGCTGAATTGTGTTAACCGTGTTTAAATTTCGTTCAAGGTCTATTTTTTTTTCATTTTAGTCCATCGTGGGACGAGTTCTTCCATTCGCGGTTGTATGCATAAGAATAAGACCTTTTTGGGATGAGAGGTTAAAAACGTGAAAAAAAGACTAGTTTTTGAATCCTGCTATTTACGTTCGCAAAAAAGATGAACGTTCATGTGATTGTTTGTTTGATAAACATCGTAAATTTGGGTTGATTTTATTAGAAAATTTAGAGTATATAGTCTATTAGAATGAGAATGAGCCATAAAAGTTGTGGTTCGATAGACTAGGGGCATCGTCTTTTGTATTATACGGAGGACGGGAGTCGATTTCGATAAAACAGACATCCTGAACCCTCCTCCTTAAAGGGAATGGCAGGCAATTAAACATTTGAATTCCCGCCGGAGACGGTTTTTGTTTCAATATATAGACTTTTATCGGAAAAATCCATTTTTCATCAATTTTTTAAACTTTCATAAAATAAACATTGTTGTCATTTTTTATAGCTCGATGAGACGAATAAAATGATACCAAAATTATCCAATTTGAACATTGCTTTGGGTTATTGAGACTAAAACTTGGCGATTCCCAAATAAGAAAGACTTTCTTTTTATTGTGACCAATTTTGACCACAAAAAATACGACTCCATTTCACCATAAAGATGCGTCAGTCTTGTTTTTGGATCCTAATTAAATCGGTCTTGTGCGATTCGTTAAAAGAACAAGTTATCGATGCTGCGCAGACGATTTTTTAGTAGGAACTAAATATATGGAAGATGGTTTTGAAACGGTCTTTGCTTTAACGCGTTATGACATAAGTGAAAGGTTTTTTGCTGTGTTTTATATATTTGTGGGTGTATGGTACCAGATTTATTATAAAACTAAAATTATTTCATGAAAGTGACAATTTTGCGATTTTTTCAAATCGTTGCAAACAGAGCGAGTGATTTAAGCTTCTTGGACTTAAATTTTTACTAAAATAATCCTATAGGGGGTTTTCTATGCGAGAAATTGATTAAGCTCATTACCGAACCTTGAAAACGCTTCCCTGACCCTGTATTAGCATATTTTCGCTTCAATACACACACCTCTTCACTGAATCAAGGAAGCGTTATGTGTAATATCGATTTCTCGCATAGGAAACCCCCTTTAGGTTATTTTGGTGAAAATTGAAAAACTTGAAAATTTTGAAAAAATAGCCCGAAAATCGCAAAATTGCCATTTTTGGGTACCCTGTGTATAAGACTCTTATAATTTATAAAATAGCCACAATAGTTGGTGGCGCAGTTTTTTAAAAGCCATACATCACCTTCAAAGTGCATTGAACTCGTTAATCAAATTGAAATATTTTGTTGATTAGTTATACAAATTTTTTAAAACTTTAAGATTAACGACTAATTTTTTATCCTAATTCTTTACAATCCGTGTTGATATTTGTAGGATACGTTTATTTTTTAAATATTTAATGCTAGTAAAAGTTATTTTTTATTTATATTCAAAAATATAGATGCGCACAGCCACAGCCATCGGAACGATGGAGCGTTCCGATCGGTGCAATTCGGTACCTGCTATTGTTAATAGTCTATCACTAGCTAATACTATGGAATTTATTACTGTCGATTTATTAAGTGATGATGGGAACCCCTTGAATTCTCCACATTTGGTAAGATAAAGTAACTGTGTATCATTAATACTCACCATTCTCAAAATAATAGTTTGACCTACACTGTAGCAACCCCCCTATCAAAAAATAGGACCCTTGCGATCTGAGATCGGCGTCAGTGCCGTAATTATGGAGGGATTGGGGAACCTCTCCCCAAACCTGAAAAAATGAAAAAATTTTCCTAATGGTCCTCCCCTTATATTTTTGCCCAAAATTTTTGAAATTTAAAAAAAATCCTAATAGTCCACCATGAAGATTTTTCACAAAACTTGTCCAAAATTTCCTATTTTCAACAAAAATGATCGAAATTTGCTATTTTTTACCAAAAAATCTTAATTTTCTGAGCATTTTCAGCTTAAAAACAAGCGTTTTCTAAAAATTTTTTGTTATATTTAGATGAGTTGACCTACCTAATTTTTCGATTTTACAATTTTTGATTTAAAAATTGCCAAATTTGGGAATTTTTTGGTTGAAAATGAGAAATTTAGGAAATTTTGTTGAAATCCTTGAGTTAAAATCCTTGATTGTTGAAATCCTTGAAGTAAAAATTGGTGAAATCCTTTAGTAAAAGCAAAAAATAATTCGTAAGCGAAAATTTTTTCTGAGAAATGCTTTGTTTATGCTGAAAATGCTAATTAAAAGAAATTTTCTTAATTAGGTGGGTGGTAATTAAACTTTTATATCAAGACTTGTAAACTGGCAAGATTAAATCCAATTATACTCTTTCTCTCGTCTTTCATCTCCTCCCTTCCCTTCTAATCCGAATCAATTTTTACAGGTGGAATCAGTTGCGGGAAGAAAGCTAGCGGATTGTGTGGAGCCCTTCTTAATCCTTCATGGCATTTCTACAGATTCCGTAGAATATTTTCTCGAGAAATCCTCAACACCTATCCCAGAGAATAGCGATGCAAAATTCTTGGCTGGCCATAAAATTTTTGTTCGCCGTAAGCATTTTAAAATAAAGGGTTGTTTGGAAAGTATCTAACCTAGCTTTATTCTAATAAATCTAAGCCAGAAGTCCGTTTTCGACACAATTTTTTTCAGTGTCATACAAGAGTGTATTTTCAAAAAATTCTCCAAATCGGCTGATTTTTTGTACTTGGAGGTTTTCGGGTATGGGGAACACGAATTCGAGGGAATTTTTTGATTTTGACCACTGGAAGGTACTTCTACGATGGGTATATCCCAAAAAGAGTACGTTCTTTCAAGCCATTTTTGATCATATTCTCGAGTCTAGGACCATAAATAATGATGGATTTTTGTTCAGATTAGAAAAACTCTAGAAAGGTCGAAAATTTTGACAAAAATCGACTTCTAAAGAAGAATATTAACAGTTTATAATAAGGTTACTTCTTTGAAAGCCAACGTTTTTTGAAAAAGTCTGGATATTGACACGAAAACATGAAGTAATCTCAGAATGACTTATGAGATCGTATTCAGCATACACTCTTGCATGCCACTGAAAAAGATTGTGTCGAAAACGGACTTCTAGTTTGAGATTTATTAGAATAAAGCTAGGTTAGATATTTTCCGAACAACCCAATAAATGTCACCCATTATTTTAAGATTAATATATTAAACGCTCAAACAGAAAATTTGCTTAAATTTTGCTATTTAATCTATGTATAAATGGATTAAATGTCTGTCTAGGGATTATATAAATCTCTTAGGAAATCTGATGTTTCTAGGTTTTCGTCTAAAAATTAAAATTTCCACAAAATTAAAAATTTTTATGTTTAAGTTTTTATATACTTAAAATGTTATAATTTTTAATCTTATGTTAAACAAATTTAAAAAATTGCAATGTTTTTTAACTAATAATAATAGAAAGAGCATTTCATAAAATTTCGCTTTTTTATTTTCTGACAAATTTCAAAAATGAGGTGGAAAAAATCTACTCAAATTCTCATGCTTTTACGAAAAAATTATTATCAACGGCATTATGAAAGACGATCCAGTAGAATTTTTTTTATAAATCTGCAAACTTTTTCTTATTACATCACATAATCCTGGCAAACATATAATCCTCTAAAAAATTAGGAATTTACTTTATAAGATGATTGTTGAGATAGAAAACTTATTTCTCGCCCTTTGAATGTTCGTCTTGTGTTCTCTTATCAGCCTCAATGACAGGCAACAGTTTTTTGATACGTAATTTTGTACTTTGATGAATCGAACATTTGCCTTTTTCTCCCTTCCCGACATTTTCCATAAAATTTGCACCTGATTGTTATTCTTAGAAGGTAAAACGTTTTTGACCACAAAAAAGAATTATACACCTGCAATAAAAGTTGCAATAAAAAAATGATCATTTTTTTGAAGGGCATTGGCAAGATTTTATTTTTTTTTATTGATTATTTTTTCAAATTCAAAAAATTTCTACTGTAAATAATTTTCTAGCTTCAAACAAACATTTATTTATTAAATTTTTCAAGCTTATCTGCTTTTTCTTCATCTGTTCTTTAATGAATTTTTTAAGTGTCTAGTTTATGCTTTTTTCTATTTTTGCAAATTTTTCTTGTGTTTTTTAGATGTTAATTTTTTTTGTTTTTAAACTAGTATTTATGCCAAGGATTTTTCTTTTCATTTTTTCTACTTTAAACTTTTGTCGTGTTTGAATCGTGTGATTCAATTTACTGATTTTATTTAATTTCGGATGATTTTGAAATTTTTTTAAACTTTGACGTTTGTACAGGGTGTTTCAAAAAAGGCAATTTTTGTGGATTTACATGAATTTGGATTTTTTTCTAAAAATGACCTATCTATAGGTAATTTTAGGCAGGGAATTGATTGCGTGTATTATCAAAGAGTGAAAACGCTTCCTTGGCTTTTATTCAGGGAAAAATCCGAAAAATGACTATTTTCGCTTCAAAAACCCAATTTTTCCCTAAACCAGGGTCAGAGAAGCATTGTCAGGGTTCGGGAAATCGCGCAATCGATTCCCCGCATAAAATTCTCCCTTGAGGGATCATTTTTAAAAAAATTTTCGGGTACCAAATTCATGTAAAAATCATAAAGCTCCACTTTTTTGCCTCACCCTGTATCTTTTATTAAAAAAACTCAAATTTTCTCTTGAAAAACTTTTTTTGTTGTAAAATTGCCCTCCCCCTAAATAAATCCTAACACCCCAACTATTATATTTTTTTGTAAATGGTTCAAGCTATATTCAAAAAATTTCCCGACTTGATTGACACAAATAAAAGCTTCCAGTTCATGCATAAAATATTATATTTCCTATGAGTAATTTGGCGCCATTTAGCCAATATTTTCATTTTAAGTGCTAGCTCTTACATTAGATAACAGGAAATATCTTACTCAGCATTTTGCCTACTAGTTTATTTTTGTCTTGGGTGTGACTGGGGATATGTTCGATCATAAAAATACTCTGTTCTCATTTAACAATTCTTTTTTGTTGTACTTGTGTAAAAGATAAAAAAGTATTTTTAGTAAAGCGAGAGATGCTAGCTCGTTCTCGAACTTGTATATCAATGCCATCAACAAATAATTCTTTTGAAAATCATCACAATTACATAGATTATGGTACCTTGCATGTTGATCGTAAAAAAGATCGACACACTGATGAAAAAGATAGGAAACCTATGGACTCGATTTCTAGAAGACCTTCTTTTTCGCATCGGAAAATGGTAATTAAAAAATTTTTTCTTAACCAACTTAAAAAAATTTTAAAAATGACTCAGCTATAGGTCATTTCTCGACAAAATAAAAAATTCGTCATTTTTTAGCTTGGAAAACCTCGTAGCCTTTCGACATGTCCAGTTTATCCAGCGATTAATCTAGGACCTTGTGATGGTCTTGCCTGCCATAATCCAGAAGCATCAACAACCCCCACTTTTGCACCCTATCTATATTCACAAGATCGGAAATTTTCGTTAAACCTTGACTCTAATGGATTAACCCCGGATGAATTAGCGTATTTTCAAGATACGTCATGGACTTATAGTGGCGAAAACGGAGACAATTATGGAACCAGACGTGCTCGCTCCACAAATTCCGTTCGAAAAAGTTTATTTTCGGGCAGGGTAAGTAACTGATTTTTTGCAACCTCGGAAATTAATCCGATTTAACATAAAATGTGTGCCTTCCCATTTTTGTAATCATCAGAAAAGATAAGAAAGTTTGGTGAAAATCATTTTTCAATATTGATAGACAATTAGTTTGTATGCGACCTTTTTTGAGTGTTTATCATAAGTTTTAAATGAAACCCTAACGTCGCCCTACATTTTTCTTTTGTCTTCTTTCTATATCTATAAGCTTTATGAGAGAAAGGATATTTTTTCTATAAGCTTTATTCAAGATTATTCTTTGTAGGACAAGATTAACGGCATGTTGGATAAAATTTTCTCTCAAATCGTTGCAAACAGAGCGAATGATTTGAGCTTCTTGGACTTAGAAGACCATTGGGCAAGTCTGGTGAAGACTCATAAGGTAAAATATTAAGAAACTGTTTAACACGATATAAAAATTTCAGCAGCTGAATAAGAAGTCATGCGAGCAACAAGAAGCCATATGGGAGATCATAACAACAGAAAAACGTTATTTGATGGTAAGAAATTGTTTTAAATTAATAGGGGCCAAAGATTGTATAGGGCAATACTTGCAAAGATAAAATAAGTTACAAACAAAGGGTTCGATCCCGCTTCCAAAATTCATTTTTTTATTTTATCGACAAAATGCAAGAAAATTTTTGCATATCTACATAGGAAAACGACCTTTTTGAAAAAGTGCTCCCTCCCCCCTTCCAGTTGTCCCTTTTTTCTACACCACTGACTCCGGGTACCCGGAGGCCGAAATTTTGTTTTCGACAAATCAAAAAAAGTTATATGCTTGAAAACAAAACTTTAGTTACTCCAACATATGGAAGACCTGACACTTTGCTTTGTCGAACTTCAAAAACAAGGCGTTCTCCGTGATATTAGCTGTCGACGAGTTTTCTTAAACTATGGTGAACTGTTACGGTGCAATTTAATGTTTTGGAAACGTGCAATATTACCATTATTATTAAAATCTAGGTAAAAATTAGTTTCCTAGTCACAATTATTATTATTTTCCAGAGAATCGGGAACTCCTTTAAACCCAAAACTCTTACTACCTGGCTTCCAAGGAATCATTGAATGGTCTCGTTGCTATATCGACTTTAATGTCGGTCATGCCGAAAGTCATGCCTATGTTCAGAAAAAACAGAAAGAAAGCGAAATGTTTAATGAATTCGTTCGGGTTTGTTTTTGAGATTGAAATGAAACATTATAAATCAAATCAGTTTGATTGATGTCATTTATAATTTTAGTGGGCAGAATCATTAAATGCAATGAATCGACAGAAGTTGTTGGACACGCTGACAACGCCAATGCAACGATTGACAAGATACACATTATTACTAAAAGCAGTTTTGAAAACGACAACTGATTCGGATGAAAAAGTTACTATTCAGGTAAAAATAGAAGACTATAAAAAACTACAGAATAAAATAATGAGACTTTTTATCTCAAATTTTGGAGGGTGAATCAGCTTTTTTTATTTGTACAAATTTTAGTCAATGATCGACAGAACCGAGGCTGCAACATTACGCTTAAATTACGAAATGAGTAATAATGAGTTGAGAATACAATTATCCGAAATAATGAAATCCATTGAAAGTTATGATGTTATCGACAACGAAGAATTTGACAAGGTTTTTAACAATTTTCTTGCATTTTTTTTTACAAATAACTGTATTTTAGCTCTTCCAATCCCGCTCCGCGTGCCATTTGAACCTTACAAACCCCATGCCATTTATGACTGGTGCACCAAAATATAGAAGACTATATACAAGGGGAGATTTGAAAATCCGAGAAGGGAAACAAGGACCAAAGGTATCATAAATGGTTTAGAATATTAAAATTTAATAAAAATAGTTTAGATTGATGCTCACTGCCTTTTATTTACGGATATGTTTTTGATATGCAAAGCTACCTCAAAAAGAAATGATAGATTCAGAATAATTAAAGCTCCAATGCATGTTTCGAATATTATTGTTCATCCTTTTAATGATGGAAGTAAGACTTTTTTATGAAACAAACACACTTTCACCCTTCAAAAACTTCTCTAATACACGAGACACCTATTTACGTCGGTCTGATCAGCTGCTTAGAGAACAGAGTTTAGCTAACTTGAGACCCAAGGGACGAGCCTATGGGCCCAAAACTACCTTGTACACCGGGTTCAAGGGGCATAGCCAAAAAACCCAATGTTCAAGGTGGTTAAAGATATTTTTAGCTGGTTTCTATTTCATATTTATGAACGAATTTGATTCCGCATCCATACTATTGATGGTTTCTACAACTGGGATTGAAGAATCTAGACGCTGGTTGGAAATGATTGCCATGGCACAAGATGAATTCAAGAGGCTTAGAACACATGATTTCGGTATGAAAAAAGCTAAAAAATAAAATCAAACTTTTTTAGAAGCTTTGTTGCTTGAAAAAGAAAAACAGCTAAATCAAAGAAAAGAGGTTATGAAGAGTGATCTCCCCGCGACAGCACCTGCCAATGTATATCCAACAAATCCGTTATTCAATATGGATATTCATGCGCCAGTTGTGCATAAAAAGAGTCATAGTATGGATTCTCAAGTTGTGGCAGCTAGTAGGCCTAATTCTGCTGGTATGTATGCAATTATAGTTATACCTGGACAGGGAATAAGGAAGTTTCCTGCTACCAATGAGATGCTGATGACCAAAAAGGTTACCGGCCGGCATTCCGTCAGCCATTGAGGTGGTTCCCCTGGCTTTTTGTCCTGACGAGGGAGTAGGTTAGGGAGGAAGGTTCCTCTTACCCAATCTGCCTCTGACAACTAGGTAAAATCTTCCTGGCCGAGGCGTGACTTGAACCCGGGACTTCTGGCGTACTGTGCCAGAGCTCTACCATTGAACTACAAGGTCTCATGATATGCCAAGATCCACTTACTAGGATAAGATTGTAGACTTTATAAACCTCTTTATTTGAGTTCTCCGAAAATCCGATACTATTTCCTCTGCTGAACAACTTGACCGTCGTTTTAACGACTCTTTAACCAATGCCACTTCTCGAAGCTCAATCAACAGCAACACATCGGATAAAGCTCTCTTAAGTCCAAGAAACGAATCGCCATCTACTACCATTATTCACATGAATGGTCACCATGAACCAAAAGAAAACTTTGCACAGAATTGCCATACTAATGGTGGAGACCATCTCGATGAAGTCTACCCGGGCTGCTCAGCCCCTGAAAACACCCCTCACACTGAATCAATTTTTAATTTTGAACAGACACCAACTATTGAAGAAGACCCACCAGAAGATGGTTCGGAAAATTCAACACCGAGATTTTCACAAAGTGCCAATAATGGAAGGAGATTTGAGAAAAGATATCACACTGTCGGAGAAATTGAATCAAATAGACCTCATTTGCCAAATGGGGCACCGTCTGGGATTTTGAAAAGGTTTTCTTGGAATGTTTCAAGTGCTATGAGTGGCTCGTCAAGAAAGATTTCTTCGAAATTGAATGAATTGGTGAGTTTAAGCTACTCAAAACACACAAAAACAAAGAAGAGACTGAAAAGAGTTCAAGTTCCATAAGAAAAAACGATTACTAATTTATCTAAACAAGCTTATATCATATATCTAATTTTTTAGAACGGCCGCCGACTAAGCCAATCAACTGCTTGCTCTAGCGACTCCTTTAGCTCTTCTACTTCTGGTATAAGCTCAGCTTCCGCTTCATCTTACGATACTAGCACTATAGCGAGTTCAATAACAACAGATACTTTACTAGCAGACCAACATGACTCTAGCAAAAAACGGCAATATTTTGCCGAGAAAAACTCTCCGCATGTTAGCACAGTACATATAGGAGAATCTATAGAAATCATCGATAAGCTGCAAAATGGAAATGAATCGAGCGAAGCCAGGGCAACTCCGCCGCCACCCCTACCGGAAGTCCCGCCGCCTGATGTCACCGTCATTTCAGCAAAACAGAAAAAGCCTCCAACTGAATTGCTGAGATTTATTCTGGATGATCAGCTTGAGACTTCGTAAGCTGATAAAAATTAGAGTTTATACATAAAAGTTATTTTTTAGAGAAATTTAAACGCTACATTAGAATATAACATTCCAAATGTTACTAAAGAACTAATCTAAGGTTTGTGCAATACCTCAGGGAATTGTTTTAATTTTTTTTATGAAAACTTTTTTTGTAACTCGAAAGTTTTGTTACACTTCATAGATTTTTTAATATTGTATTTGTATATTATGATTTTTTAAATCAATAATAAATTTTTATTTTCAATATCATACATATTATAATACAACATTCAATGTTATTGATAGTCAAATATAAAAATTAGAATGCAATAAATCCTACTACTATAAACGTGTAAAGTCTGTGAGTCTGCACGGACGTTCTCGAGAACAATAGATTTAAACCCCCAGTGCCATTACAAAAGTTGTTAAAGGGGGAGTCAACTTTGCAGCAGCACTCGGGAGACCATTTCTAGCAGAGTTTTTATCATAACTTTTGATAG
>JAQGCO010000321.1:0-11423 GCA_034700925.1 Acrobeloides cf. buchneri Gr-Nem-00862
AAACGCAATTATCTCGAAAACTACAACGATTCAGAATATGCCGTAAAAACAAAAAATGCTCCATTTTTCATGATCCTTCCGAATATATCATTTTTTCATATGATTGTAATTTACTGCTCTCGTCCTTTAATGTTTAGTATAAATGTTGCTAATAACTAAAAGCAGATTTCGTGGTTTGTTTTCAAGATAGAGCCATGCAAAGTTGACAATGTAGCAAAAATCTCATATAACTGTCTTCCAGTAAAATCTGCATAACTTTTCAAAAGCTTCGAAATATTGCTTCAATTCAAACAGACAATACAACGTTAAGAATAAAGTATTTTTTTATATGCCGGAAGGATTAGATTTAAGAAACGCCTATGTAATTTTAATTACGCCTCTGTAATTTTAACCTATTAAAAAGTTGATTGGCATTCCGTAGGCAGGTTCATAGATAGCGGCATTGTTTTAAGCTATACAGGCCTTGAGACTCAGCTGTTTTAGATTAGGTTAACCATTTGGGTTCTTAAGATCGACTAACAGATTTTGAGTTGGCTACTTTTAGTCATTTTCGGTTTACCAAAAATAAGTGTCCTATAATCTGTTTCACTGTCAAAATAAAAAAGTTGGGACTCGGTGGTATAGTGGGATTTACAAGTGTTAGCCTCTTGTAAGCTAAGGGCGCAGGTTCGACTCCCATCCGAGACGATAAATTTTTGTTTTTGTCGAAATTTTGACTCCTTTATTTTTGCATACAAAATTTAATCAAAAATTCAATTTTTCATTTAAAAAATTATTCAAAAATTTTATTTTTTTCTTAAAAAATTTAGTCGAAAATTGCATTTTTTTTTTAATTTTAGCAAAAATTTAAAAAAATGAAAAAATTTTGGCTGACCCCCCCCCTACCCGTTTGAGGTAGGGGGAGGGAGGGGGTCAGCCAAAATCTAACGAGTTAATTACGAGAGGGAAGGGGTCAAAAATCCGAAAAAAGCAAACGTAATTTAAGGACAGCCTCAAATAGTTAACCTAATCTGAGACAGTCGAATATCCCCCTTGGCTCAAGATCAGTTAATCGATCTCGAGCCAAGGTAGCTGATTCAGAATATATGTATTAAAGATTTTTTATATTTTGAAAATTTAAAAAATCGCCAGAACAAAAGTTCGTAGAAATTTTCATTTTCTTTTAAAAAATTTCTCAGTTTAATAAGAATTTACATAGAAATTTTTTATTTTTATGTTTTTGTTGAAATTCGTGTTAGGTAATCTCTTAAATGTTAAGAATGACGTTTGTTAAAACACCTGAATCATATAGTATTTTTGATTTTCTTGTGCTGGGTTGATAAGGTGTGGCCAACAAGTACGGCAAACCCTAAATTCGTAATTTTGAAGAAACCTTTATTACGAGTAATGTGAAGCCATAAAAGTACTTTGTATAGCGTGAATTTCTTTTTACGATTTTTAAAATTACTCCAGTCGATATGAATATTTTTTCTTTCTAAGGCTGTTGAGGATTGTAGAGTGGGCATTGTAGTCGAAGACGTTGTATTGTGAAGGCGAACAGGAAGAATTTTATTGGTAAAAAACTTCGAAAAACTAGGCAAAAACGGCTGCTTATATAGGGCTGCCGGTTTCTTCCTAGTGCATATGTTACGGGAAAATTTGATTTTCGCGGGAAAAAGGCTTAGCCTTAGGCTAAGCATAAAGCTAGCCTAAGGCTAAACATAAGCCTAAGTCTAACGCTAAGGCTAAGCCTTAGCCTAAATCTAAGGCTAAGCCTTAGACTAAGTTTAAGCCTAAGCCTAAGGCTAAGCATAAGGCTAAGCATAAGGCTAAGCATAAGACTAAGGCTTAGCCTAAGCATAAGGCTAAGCCTAAGTCTAAGCCTAAGGCTAAGCATAAAGCTAAGCCTTAGCCTAAGGCTAAGCCTTTTCCCGGGAAAATCTGATCAGTTCAGATTTCCCCGAAAAAACAGATTTTCCCGTAACACATACAAAAATAGAAAATCATTGCACTTTATGAGTTTTAGACAGTGTACAAAAGCATATCTTGAGGCGGAAATAAAACACAATTCCGCTTATTTTACAAGCTACAAACTCTCAAAAAATATAACAATTTTTGAGGAGACGGAGAAATGAATCATAAGCTAAAAAGAAGAAAAATTTAACTTAAACAAAAAGGTTTAAAAAAGCAATTGTAAATTTGGCATTAATTTTGTAGAGTTATTTCAAAGATTAAGGCAAAATTATTATTAGAAAAAGTTTTTGCTAATTTAAACGATTAAAAGAATATGTCATAAGATAGGTTTTTAAAGTCCAAAAAAATTTGCAAAAAAATATTTATGTTCGTGATTATCCCGCGATAAAGGCTTCCTATTAATCCTTTTTATTAAGAAAATTCTTGATATACATAATTGTAATTCTTAGAGACTTCCTTAATCTTTATCTTTTTTGAATCCAAGAGCTTAGAATTTCTACGCGGCTTTAATCCAAGAGAATCGCTGTTTTGCTCAAATTGTTTTAAAAGGGGTGAAAATTAGAGTCCTTTCTCCAAAAATTTTTTTGAAAAATGATCTTTTAGGGGTAAAAATAGGGTGAAAAATCGATTGCGCACATCCCCGTCGCGTGAAAATGCTTCCTTTACCTTGTTTTCGCGAAAATAGCACTATTTCAGTTTGCTTAGGGTGCGTTCAAGCATGTTGAAAAAGTTGTCGAAAATTTGTTGAAAAGTCGAAACATTTTTTGACAACTTTTCAACATGCTTGAACGCACCCTTAAAATTTGCATAATTTCAAATGTCAAAGAGTTTTACAAAACATTTCTATTAGGGGTAATTTCATGCAAAGAATCGATAGCACGCATTACCGAAGCCGGTTGTCTCAGGCTGGTTCAAACCCCGCTTGAGGCCAAAAGATTTTGCCTAGTAGTAACATCCTCTTCAAATGACCAGAACTGTTGCGAGTTCTTTCAACCCGCTTATAGCTCACACAATGTCCGAAGTAGCCGGTTCCCTAGAAAGCTCGGCATTGCATCCACCTGATGGCGTGTTGTTAGTACTCTTTGTATTTTGGTGTTTTTAAAAGCATGGAATTTTTCTAAAAATACAACTTCCGCAGGAATTCCATTGTTTTATCATCATCTTTATTGTTTCCAATAAAGATGATGATAAAACAATAGCATTCTTGCGAAAAAATCTCGTGCCTATCTTCGTTTTTTATGAACTAAAATCATATGATCAAAAACTAACAATGAGGATTTCCGTATTTGATCTTGTTTTCTAATTAAAAATCATATATTATGAGTTTTGGACTCTTACAACAAAAGAAAACTGATTAAAACCCGATGATTATTTGTGCCGTGCTCAAGTTTATGCGCTTAAAAAGGCGATTTTTTATTACTTTACATCATTCTCAAAATTTTAGATATGCTGCTTTATTTCTCGATAATCGCTCTATTTCTTTTCTGTGAAACCACGGCAAGACACCATAATAAAAAAGTTGCTAGTCTCGATGATTTTCTTGGTGTAGCTAATCAAAAATTTAATAAGGATTCTTTTCCTGAAACTCTAGCTCCAAACGTGGATCCAGAAGAAGCCAAAGCAGAGCATTCGAGAAGGTCCAAAATGACCAAGAAAAGAAAAATTCGTCAGAATAAATGGAATGATGTCAAGGATGTTCACAAGATGATCAGAACCTTGGAAAAAGTTCTAGAGCTCGCTAAAGAAGATCTCATACTATAATGTCGAGACAATCATTGTTGTAAACATACATGGGCGGGGGGGGGGGGTACTATACCCCCCTAATTCGTCGTATCGGGGGAAAAATTAATGGAACAATTCGTATTTGGAAAGCCGTCCAGACTGAATTCGTTGCGAAAATTCGTATACGAATTCATAAATCGAGAACGAATTCGTATTTCGACTTTTTCGCTTGTCGACGTTTTTTTTGATCGACAGTAACCTTTGGAACCAATTCGTATTTTGGGGCCCAGTACCCCCCCCCCCTGCTTGCCCATGTATGGTTGTAAATATGTAGATAGTTGATTAATTTATATTTTTACTATTTGAAACTGATTGTCTTACTAGAAAGTCTAGATACCTAACAATCTGTATCATAGGTCGGCAAGGTGGGGGGAGGGAACCCTCGATGAGGTGGTCCCCCACCACCTCATTATTCGGCTAAAATTTTAATAAAAAAGGACCTTTTTTTAGCCTTATGTAGTCTTCTGACACCCAATTTTTATGTACCACCTCATATGTTCGGCGGGGTCCCGCCTCAATTTTGGGTCCATGAGTGAGGGGGGGGGGGAGACTCCCCTTTGATTCCCTTTGCCGACCTATGTATATAACCAAGAAAATAACTATCCATGGTAGTTACTGTTTGTTGTGTCTGTGTGGTGTAGGACTAACACCTGTGTTAATTATAGGGCGTATGTGGAAGCGTGTATGTACCTGTGGGCCGTGCACACACCCTCTGTAGTTCAACTATTCAGATGGTATGCTCGGTGCCACCTATGTTAGGTTTTATTTGGAATTTGCAATTTTACAGTTTATGCACAGAACTTACCAAAAATGAGCTGCTTGTATAGATAAAAGTAGGAAACCCTAAGGCAGGATTTATACTTCCGTCGCGACACGTCACAGAGCAATTACGTTTATAGTGCGAACAATTTTTACCATGTCGTTTATAGTTGCGTCGCACGACGCGTCGGCGACAGCTTGCGACGTCGCAAGTACTAACCACACTACGCGACACAAGGCCGAGTGGCAAAAAGAGAAAAAATTTGGCTCCAAGCGGGATTCGAACCCGCGACTTGTGACCACTAAGCCGCTGCTTTGTCACTGCACCCCCGAGGCTTGTTGATGGAGAAACGTTTTTTCAAATCAAGTATTAGGCGGGATTTATAGTTCTGTCGTGTCGCGACACGACAGTGCATTTTTGTATCGCATGACACGTCGTACGACGCGTCATACCACACGTCGTACGACATGTCATACCACACGTCGTACGACAGCGTTTATAGTTCAGTCGTACGACGCGTCGCATCGCGACGGAAGTATAAATAACGCCTTAGTGCTTTTAAAAAAATTAAAAGTCTACACGTCGCGCGACACAAAATGCACTGTCGCGCGACTGACTATAAACTCCAACTCGTGACGCGTCGCGACGGAAGTATAAATGATGCCTAATGAAAGTTGTGGCCCCCTTTTGTTACTAAAACTTGATCTCGCCCATACTATTTGGACATTTTAAGGACCACCCGTATTTGGAAATTTTGGATTAAGCCCCTCCTTGATCATGCATGACATCACCTTTCGAAATGCCTTTCATCATTTTAGCCGACCCACGTCATGCAAGATCAAGTGGACCAAACACAGCTCTTTTGTCGGATTTTATAACAACTATATATTTAATAACAAGAAAATTTTCTCTAAAATTTCCGTTGATTATATTTTATTTTTGTTTAATGTTGTAATTATATTTTCATAATGATAAAACTATATACTTTTTTGTATCTTTATGATTTGTGATCGAAAAGGAACCAATTTGGACAAATTATAGACTTTAAACTAACCTAGGCTAAAAGTATATACACTATCAAGAACCAATTTGGACAAATTAAGGCTTTATACTAACCTAGGCTAAAAGTATTAAAAAGTCGTCATAGAAGTGCTCTAAAGAGTATCAATTATGAATAATTTTTCGACGAATCTATCAAACTTTCTTTCTGCAACAGAATCTTTGGTGTGTTACGCAAATGTGTAGTAGTGCAAAGAATCATTTTAGCATCAAGTTTGCTTAAGTTTTTCTTTCTATAAATAACTCATTTTTCTCAACTTAACGGAGTTTTTGCTGTTCAAAATGACAGTAATTTCGAATCGATCGATAGCATCACTCGATATAGTATCATTCTATCTTTATTTGATCGAGGGAGCAATTTTGATGTTCGTCAATGGTTATATGGCTTCGGTAGTTTTTATGTCGAAGAGATTAAGGAATCAAAAAGAATATGTTTTGATTGGTTCGAATATGCTGTTTGATGCATATTTTGGATTCTCATGGTTGATGTGTGGTGTGCACAGCTTAAATCTGTACTATAACAATGAATGTAAGTGCATATAATAATACGAACGAGCGTAGCATGTATAAGAGTAAAAAAATGCTCACACAACTAAGGAATAAAATCTGCAAAAAAAGATTCAATAGCCATTATTTAAGCCCAAAAATGGTACAGTTATCTATACGGAAGCAATACCGATACAGATACAGACTCAGATATAGATGCAGATCCCAATCACGATCCAGATATTGTTGCAACCGATATTGAGATTCAACCGACTCAGAGACGGTTAACCGGTTATAAGTTCCCAATATAGGTTAACCGATATATCTAGGCTTAGGCCTAAGTCTTTTTTCAGCTTGGGGGGAGGGGGATTCTGCATAAATTTATGCAGAATCTCCTCCCCCCACAAACTTAAAAAAAGGCTTAGGCTTTGGTTTATGCTTAGGACTAGGCTTAGGCCCAGGCTTAGGTTTAGACCTAGGTTTAGATTTAGGCCTAGGCTTAGGCCTAAGCCTAGATATATCGGTTAACTATATTGGGAACTCATACCCATCGATATATCTAGGCTTAGGCTTAGGCCTATACGTATAAAAATATAAATCATTTTGTCCAAGTTCTTGTAACTTTTGGAATTTTTAAAGATACCAAATTATCCTAACTAATAAAAAACAACAAATATTATGCGCTCAATCTAAAATACTTAAAAATTCCAGATTTGCCCTTATACTCTAAATGGGAATGCTTTATTTTATACCAAACTCTTATTTTTACGATTAGTGCCCCATCGGTCGGATGGATTTCGTTTTTTACTTGTATCGACCGTCTCGTTTCGATCGTGTTTCCTGTAAAGTATATGAAGCTTCCAGCACAATTTGCGTATTTAACTCCAATCTTGGCAGCGTTGTTTACTATGCCTATAGTGGTTTTGTTTGGGATAACTTCATATTGGTACAAGGATGATCTTTATACAGTAAGATTTTCCAAGATAGCGTATGAGTCGGTTAGTTGTGTTGTTAGGTTATATAACTATGTATAAGAATCGCCGAATGGAAGGCAGGCAGACGTTGATAACTTTTTTCGAATATAATAAATTTAGGAACCAGCTCTATGTGATCTCGAGAACACCGGAAGTACTGATGTTTACCAAGCCTATCGAGGAACCCGCATTGCTTGTTCTCTATCGTGTGTTTTAATTTACATCCCGATCGCATACAAATCATTCAAGGTATCATACGAAAGTCGAAACTTAGGTTTAGGTTTCGGGGTTTATTCATGAATAAACATATACAACAAGCAGCGTCACAAATCTCGGCCAAGCTAACTCATATCCCCTAACAGGTCTTAAATTTTGATGCTAGCATTTATTATTTTTTATAACCAAAAGTTGTATATGGCGCACCTGGAGTGTGGGTTCCGTCCTACTAATACAAAATTTAAATCACTAAAATAGCTCAATTATCATTAATAAGATACGAGAATTTTATCACTAAAAGCACTTTTTCATTATCAAACAACATAAACAATGCCGGATCATATTTTCTTTAAAACATAAAATTTTTATTATCAAAGTTACTTTTTCATTATTACGTAAATTTTAATCAGAAATACCTTTTTCATTTACCAAAAATGTTCAACAGAGACTATTATCGAAAATTAACTTACGATCGGTGGATCTACTCCTGTTGCGGCTACCAGCCGAAACTTAGGTGTAGGTTTCGGAGTTTATTCATGAATAAACATATATATGTTACAAATACAGTACAATTAAATTAACTGAATTACGGCTCAGGGCTCATGGGTTAGAATCTTCATACACCTCAACTCCCCGATTTCTGGTCATCCCCATTTATAGTAGCCGCCCCGGGCACTATAATTTTCGCCACGAATCTCGCCATGCTAACTTTCGTCACAATAACTTTCGCCACGTAACTTTCGCCACTTTCGTGTCAACAAACATTTAATTTCAGACTAATTGAGTTACCTGATTTGCAATAAATATGTATATTGACACGAATGTGGCAAAAGTTAATATGACGAAAGTTATAGTTTTTTGGCAACGTGGCAAAAGTTGTCATGGCGAAAGTTATGGTATCCCGCGGCTTCGTCGCGGAGTTGGCTGTTTATTATTTCCGAGGACGAGCTTCACTAGTCTTAAGACTCCATTTCAAAATTAGAACGGGATGCTCTCGATAGAATAGTAAACAATTTTTTCTTTACGCGAAAATACAAAATTAGCTCAACTTTACGAAATGAGGATGGGCAGGAAATTGCCTAAGCTGTCTTTATGATACCAAAATTATTACATAACGCATGGTTTAGCTCGTAAAAAATACTTCTCTAACCTCCGGCATGTCATCCCACCAAAAACAAAAACTCTTACGCATGACTTTTACTGTTATGCTAATCTCCTTAAACGAAGTTTTATTGTTTGCCGTACCAGATCTTTATTTGCTTCTAAATCCCAAGAATACGTTGGTTATTCCTTATGTTATGAATATGAACAAAGGTAATCGATTCGACAGTATTGTTTAGATAAAAATGTTTTCTAGGGATCGTGAATGTGATCATCTTTCTGCGAACTCAAAAAGAGCTCCGAAATGCTATCATTCCAGAGTTTTTCAAGCGAAAGTTCAATTATCAACCAAAATATATGACAAAAACTGTTGCTATCATATCTCATGCGCATAAATAATGTTTTGTAGCACTACAGGGTGCGGCAAAAGTTTCCGTGATTTTTTGAATTACTGCATATAGTATTTTGACCATAACTCTTTAACCTTTCCGATGATCTTGGTGTCTTTAGATTTAACCTTTCCGATGATCTTGGTGTCTTTAGAATTCCGATGATCTTGGTGTCTTTAGATAGCTTGAATTTACAGCTATCCAATGACACCAAGATCATCGGAATTGGGTGTAAGGTTAAAAAGTTATGGTCAAAATACTATATGAGGTAATTCAAAAAATCACGGGAACTTTTGCCGCACCCTGTAGATCCTAGCTTTCCAACGTATCCAAGATCATGGCGTAAAATTTAAAATTATCCGAGTTATACCTTTATAGTAGTAGGATAATGTTTTATGGAAGATTGCTATAAACCAAAACACCATTTTTATATAAGCTGTACATCCGGTTAGGTTTCTCTGCTAGCTGACCATCCGGCGCGAAACATCTACTGCCCGTAGACCATCCGGTTGTAAATAGAACTTCAGCATTTTCGCAAGATAACCCCGCGCAACATGGAGGTTGATGAGAGCCGCAAAGGCCTGTGGAGCAACTTTCGCAACTGTCTGTCGCAAGAGGAGATTCCCAATCCACGCAAGTTAAACCTGCACAACAGGGTTCATTATAACCAACACCACAATATTTTGTGCTACATTCATCGCAAGAAACATTAATAACAAGAGAAAGAAAAGCTAATGCCATAAAGAAATGCATAATAATCTAAATTAGGTGTGGTATTCAGGGTGACCCAAAAAACCTGTACTTTTTGAGATTTTTGCCGAAAATTTTTGAAATTTTTGTTCTCAAAAATGCACTTGTTAGTGCAATTTAAGAAGAAAAATTTTTGTCGAAAATCTCAAAAAGTACGGTTTTTATTGGGTCACCCTGTAGTCAGTGTTCAATTAATTCCGCCGCGAGTAAACTGGCTCTAAAATCTCGAAAATCGCACGGATTCCTTCGAGCGAGAATCGAACTCATTCGATTCCCCGGAGAAGTGTTGTAAAAAAAGAAATTTTGACAAAATATTTTTTCTGCACCCCATAATCCTTAAAAATACCCATTTTTATCCAAAATTATACCCAAAAATCGTCATTTTTAGCTAAAAAATGGGTTTTTTACCACATTTCCGACCAAAAAGTCGACATTTTTGGGAGCATGTGCATCCCCCCCCACCCTAAAAAACCTCAAATGGGAATATTTTTTAGCTGCACCCCCTCCATTCCGAATTTGAATCTACGCCACTGGTCAAAAACCCCCGTACATAAAAAATTAGCCAATTTGACTTTATTTTGAAGATAGTGAAATTAGAAATTTTATCGACCCATCGGCAGAACAATGCAAAATTCGCATAATAGGATTATGCAAATTTTGATGAATCCATCGTTTTCGGATTCCTCATAGCCGATTATCCTATACTGAAAAAAATTCATTGAAAATGGTGAAAAAATGTCGATTTTACAATAGGAAGGGAACTTTTGGGACACCCTGTATTATAGTACGAAATGATTACTATGCTAAAACACCTCATAAAATTTTAATTTAAGATTATTTTTTGGCTTAAAATTAAGAGTAGGAAAATGTCCCTAACATAAAAAATCGTTATAGTAAAAAAAGAAAAAGTCGACAAAGCAGCGAGTCGACGAAGTGATATATAAATGTAGAACAATCTATGAGATATTACACCTATTTATATAGGGATTTTTTTAGTGAGAACGAAGCATTATCCCCTCCAAATTAGTAGGGATTTTTTTAATGAGGATGTAATCCCCTTCCAATTAGTAGCTCTCCAGTTAGCTCTTAATCATAATAGTAGCCTGATGATCCCCTACTAATTAGGATGGAATTAATGATCAGCGGCAATTCTCATGCTACAATAAAGTGAAAAAACCGATTAAATCTTTTACATTGTGTATCATACATGGGCAAGGGGGGTAGGTCGAAGACCCAAATGCGATACGTTTGTCGACCAAAAAAAAACGTATCACATTTCATACATAAAAAAATTGTATCGCAAGTCGGCGCTTCGCGCCGACCTGCGATACAATTTTTCCCTCATCCATCACACCCAACTGCGACATGTTTTCTACATTTTACCCTCTTGCGGCGATATGGGGGTGGGTCAACCCACCCCTTGCCTACGTATGTTGTTTATCTAATAAGCAGTGTTTTCGAAATAGTTGTAATCGATAAAAATAATTGATAAAAAATAATTTATTTTATCGAGAATCCACTGTATGACAAAATTTTAACGTGACATTCATATAATTTTATTGAAAAGATAACAAGTACAAACTAGTTCAAGATAAAGTTAGAGACCGCCACGTAAAAAAATTTTCCGAAATGTTTTGCTAAAAGTGTCCAAAATGGGTGTAGAAACAACTTTAATAAGATGGTTGGCAAATACTTTAGTAAAAACTCGAGAAAAATGGAAAAAATGGTAAATTCGATGTCACAAATCGCAATTTACGCAAAACTGGAAACGGAAAAATTACATCGTTGTCTAGCCTGGCTGTAGAACTTATCAAGGAGACCTTTTGCCCCTCATTATATGCTCATGAAATTTATTCTCCTTGATAAGTTCGACAGCCAGGCTAGACAACGATGTAATTTTTCTTCCCCTTTCCTCACCGCTTCTGCTGCAAAAAATTATATCGTTGTCTAGCC
>JAQGCO010000322.1:0-11417 GCA_034700925.1 Acrobeloides cf. buchneri Gr-Nem-00862
AGCAGCTAATTTTGTTATTTCTAAAGGGTTATCAGGTATGCTCTTTCAGAATATATAGGACTTTTTGAAAAATTCAAACATCATTTCGTGCATGCCCTTTGTAAATTCTTTTTTTTAAATTAGCCATTTTTCTGTAAATTTTTCCAGTCTTGGAAACGTTTCTTATTCATAAATAAAAAAGTGTTTCAAAACAAAAGCGAAAACTTAATTATTGTTTTTTGTTTCCTAACAAGTTTTCCTATATTAATTGTTTTCTTTGTTCCTTTTTTATATTAGAAGTACAGGGTGTATAAAAAAAGCCGGAATTTTGGCGATTTTTTCATATTTTTTCGACCCGAAATTTTTTTTAAATGATCCTAGTAGGACTAATTTTATGCGGGGAATCGATTGTGCGCATTCCCGAAACATGAAAACGCTCCCCTGACCCTGAATCAGGGAATCAGAGTGTGTTTATTGAAGCGAAAATCGAAAATTTTTTAATTTTCTGAGGGGTAAATTTATGTGAGGAATCGATTGTGCGCATTCCCGAAGCTTGAAAACGTTTCCCTGATCCTGAATCAAAGAAAAATTGATGTATTATAGCAAAAATTGGTCAACGCTTCAATACACACACCCCGATTCAGGAGAAAGGAACTGATTCAGGATCAGGGAAGCGTTTTCAAGCTTCAGGAATGCGCGCAATCGATTCCCCGCATAAATTTACTCCTAGAAAGTTATTTTCAGGCAGAACATCTAAAAATTTTCGATTTTCACTTCAATACACACACTCCGATTTCCTGATTCAGAGTCAAGGAAGCGTTGAAAATGCGCGCAATCGATCCCCCGCATAAAATTAGCTCTAATAGGATAAATAAAATTAGCCCTAATAGGATTATTTTTGAAAAAAATCTTCGGATCGAAAAAAACATGAAAAAATCATCCAAATTCCGGTTTTGTTTATACACCCTGTAATTATTTGTTACGTCAAGCTTCTGCGGAGTAATTTCAAGTTTCAAATTGATCAATTCTGGTAGTAATGAATTAGCAAGAAAGTTGCCAATATATTGGATACCCTTGCGAGATAGCCTGGCTTTAACGCCAGGTTGGCCCTGAAAATTGAAAAGATGATTAAGGAAGTGAAAATTATGACACAAACCGTATTTTTCTCATTCACCAAAACATCTGGGATATGTAGTAGACCGTTGCATAAATAGCCCAATATTAAAAGGTTCTAAAAATTTTTTATGTATTCAGTGTTAGATAAAATTAGGAAAATTTTAAAATAAGTTCCCCCATGTCGAAAAATCCCTGAATAAACAAGTTCAGGAGCTACTACATAATAGGGGGTCACCCACGTGAAAAATTTTCAAAAATTTTTTCTGGAATTGACCCCTCTAGGGGTAACAACATGCGGGGAATTTGACATTTTCTAAGCGAATAAACGCATTTTCGAAGCGAAAAAACTTAAAATTTTATTGATCGAGAAGCATAAAATTTGTTGCAACATGACCAATCGTTTCAATAAACACGTTTTTATTGAAGTCAGGCAAAGTTAGACATTTTTGACAACTTTGTGACAACTTTTTTGACATGCTTGAACGCAGCCTAAAGCTCGCCGTGAAAAGGGTTGTATACCGTTTTTTAAATGATGCAAAAACAATTCGACTTCGACGGGGATTGAACCAGCGATATACCGAACAGAAAATTGTTTGATAGACAAATTTTCTCATGTAATTTTAAGTGGATTTGATTTAATAACTTTTTATGAATCGCTAAAATAAACAATTCGGCGCCGAAAGGTGAACCCTTCCCGTTCAAAATGTCTTGCGCCTGCGCCATTATACCCTCTCTCCTCCTTCCATTTATTAACTTTTGACGTGGAACAGACTTTGGAGCATTTTTTGTTTTTATGGCACTACTTGAAAATCTAACGGTAAAAAGTTATGATCGAAACAAAATTCAGTAAGGTAACAAGGTATTGATAGACCAAGATATCACTAGCGATAGGAATATGGCATAAATACTTGTCCGATAGCTTGAAGAAGTAGTTATACAACGAAATGTCGCGAATAAAATTATTCTATATTCCTATCACTAGTGATATCTTGGTCTGCCAATACCTCGTTACTTTACTGGATTCCCACACTATGCGATTCCCATCTATCTCCACTTTCAAGAAGTTCACGAAACAAAATTGTGATTTTTTAATTCAAATGAGTTTGAACATCGAAACGAAAAGCCGGCACTCAGGGATCAGTGAAATTTTTCATTGAAACGATTTAATAAATCATTATAAAATTCCAAATCCTTGATAATTTAGGAAGAAGAAAGTTGGCGTTTTTTATACCTCATCGAGACGAATAAAATGCTTTAAAAATTATTGAATTTGAAAAATGTTTTGGGTTATTGAAACGAAAATTCTGATTCAGGCTAATCGCTTCAATAACACAAAACATTTTTCAAATTCAATAATTTTGGTGTCATTTTATTCATCTCGATGAGGTATAAAAAATGCCATCTTTCTTTTTTCCTAAATTAATAGTATTTTGAATTTTATAATGATTTATTAAATCGTTTCGACAAAAAATTTCATTGATCCCTAAGGCTCTTCGCTTCAATGTTCGAACTCATTTGAATTAAAAAATCACAATTTTGTTTCGATCATAACTTTTAACTGTTAGATTTTCAAGTAGTACCGTAAAAACAAAAAATGGTCCAAATTTTGTGCTCTAGCACATGGTATCATTTCCCCAACAGTAGACTGATCCTTTAAGTTCGTTTTGATCTTGATTTTGACCTTGATTTTCTTTCTCCCGCTCCCCATATTCCAAATTCTTAATCCGATAAAAAATTACGTACAAATAAACATCTGAATAAACCACTAAGCATGTCCCAATTAACCGGTTTTTGCAAGTAGAACAGCACCCCGAGGGCAACAAGAATACGTAAGAACCGTGAAATGAACCTGGAATAAATCAAAGTTTCCCTGCTGGGAACTCTAGCAACTTTTATACAGGGCCTTGCGCAGCTCAAAATATGACCAACAACCACTGGAACCTGCACATTTAACCTTTTAACTCGATGAAGACAGAAGGCGGAGTTCGTCGTGTGGAGCTCGTTGATGTATTGAAACGAAATTTTCAATAAGAAAGTTGATAAAACGCTTTTTCGAGCGAGAAAAAGATTTTGAGAGGTAATGAGGAAAGTGCTGCATAGCCTACGGGGAAACAACAATTAAAAAGCTTTCACTTTCTTTTTTTCATAGATGTCAAAATATGACATAAAGGTGATCAGTTCCAGCCTTTTGATGCTTGTATTTGCATAAAAACAACAAAAAACGAAATGTAACCATGCTATACTTGAAAATCTTCTGCTCTTTTCTTGAATCAGGGAAAATGTATTGAAACGAAAAACCAGACATAAAATTTAAAAAAATACGACGTTTTCCGAGTGGAATGATCCTTTAAAGCACTAGTCCACTCATAAAAACACTATGAAAAAAGTATATATTTGGAAAATTCATGAAGAATGGAGCATTTTTTATTTTTACTGCTTGTTCTGAATCGTTGTAGTTTTCGAGATAATTGCGTTTGAAATTGGCGATTTTTGAAATCTGTGTATTACAACGAAAACATGAACGCAGTGAAAATTCGTCCCTGAATCAATAAAAGCTACGTATTGACGCGAAAATTCAAAATTTTTTTGGCAGTTTTTGTAAGCGAAAATTTTTTTAATTTTCGCAAAAAATTTTCGTTTTTCATCGACTTATAAAAACTGACAAAAAATTTTGAATTTTCGCGCCAAACACAACTTGTATTGATTCAAGAGCGAATTTTCACTGTGTTCATGTTTTCGTTGTAATACATAGATTTTTCAAAAATCGCCAACTTCAAACGCAATTATCTCAACAACTATAACGATCAGCCGATTTGGAGAACTTTATAAAAAATCGACTATTTGACCCCCGGTGTTCCCCATCATAGGTCGGCAAGGTGGGAGGGGAGTCTCCCCCTGACCCATGCACTCATGAAATTAAGGGGGGACCACCGCATGGACCCCGCCGAACATATGAAGTGGTCAAAAAAAAGGTCAACAAGAGAGGGAGTCTCCCCTTGACCCACTCACTCATGGACCCAAAATTGAGGGGGACCACCTCATCGAGGGCCTCCTCCCCCACCTTGCCGACCTATGTTTCCCATAGCCAAAAATCCTGGATACAAAAAATTCGCCGATTTGGAGAACCTTTTTTGCATATTTTGGCCCTTTGGGGGGATTCAAAAACCATTAAAAAAAGCCGGTTTTTTTAATGGTCGGCTTGTTTGAACCATTAAAAAAATGCCGATTTCCAAAAAAACCACAACATATACAAGTGCGCCGGTGGCGTAATGGTTGTATCTGGAAGTATCTGAAGTGTACCCACACAAAAATGCTTGAGGCATTTATCAAAATCGTTGAGAAAGAAAAACTAATGTTTATAAAAATCGATACTGCTTTTTTCTATCAATTGAGCTTGTTGGACTTATACAACCTGTAATTGGATTTTTCATACTCTATAGTTTCATTTATATTGGGTTGTTAGAAAAGTTCTGCGACTTTTTACATGAATTTGGACTCGATTCGCCTTTAGAAGTTACACCTACAGGGCACGGAGCACCAAAATGCCGAAAAAGTACAGGCAAGGGTTAAAATTTTAAAAAATTTCGCCAATCGACTCAGCTCGCCGAGCGATTCAAAACGAGTACCATATTATGGGGTTTTGGAGGCCATAGTCGGTTGTCTAACGTGCTCGGCCGTTCACTCAGAGAATCGGGTTCGATTCCGCGCCAAAAAGTCATTGTTTTTATTTTGTTGTTAGTTTCATGAAAATGTGTGCATATCCACATTTCTATGCGGGGAACATGATGGCGCTTTTATTTTTCCAAGAAAACTTTTCGAAAATTGGAAAAATCGAAAAATTTCAAAAAAAGAAAAAAGTTTTTTCAAAAGTTTTCATGGAAAAACAGCGTGTTCCCCACAGTGGATATGCAAAAATTTCATGAATTTTGACAATAAAATAAAAAATACTTTTGGGCTCAAACACGCGCCAAAAAAGTCTGTATATTGGCACGAAAACATGAGTTTTGTTCAAAAAGATCGATTGGATCATATTCAACATACCACTACTGAAAAAAATTTCATCGAAAAAGAGTGAAAAATGCCGATTTTAGATGTATTTTTTGGGCCGCAGATACTTATGAAACAACCTAATATATCTATAGGGTCATTTTTATGACAAATTTTCATAAACAAAATTCATGTAAAAAGTTGCCCAACTTTTCGAACAACCCAATATAATAACCATATAGACTTATAAACTCATGAAAATGGTACACTTCTCACTTCTAAGTGGAAAACGGTCAAATCAAGCAAATATACCTCATCTACCTAAAAAGAGAAATGTCGAAGATGAAATATTGCTTTGTAATACCTGTAATGAAATAGTTGATATATTTGATATGCAGGTATAGTCTGTGTAGGGAAATGTTAAAGAAAGTTTTATAAAAAGTTGTAGGAAGATATAGAAAAAATTGGTACTCCATGGCAAGAAATCGATTGTGCGCATTGCCGGACCTTGAAAACGCTTCCCTGATCCTATATTGGCATATTTTTTCTTCAATACAATACACAATATGTCTTCTCAGAATCAGGGAAGCGTTTTTTCGCTTCGAAAATGTCAAATTCGGATTTCCCGCATATTTTTACCCCTAGAGGGGTCATTCCCAGAAAAAATTTATTGTTTAGTAGCTCCGCAAATTTTAGGTTATTCCCACTAATTATGAGCCCCGTCAAAAGTGGTATTGTAAAAGATGTCTTGCACATATTCAAGACACCATTTTGGAGAACCGTGAACAACGATCATCCGAGAGTCCCGATGAAAAGCTTTTTTCCTCAGCCAATTCTAGTTCGGAAAATCAAATTGAAGATGGAATGTCCAAAATATCATCCGATGTAGAATCAGACGAAGGTAAGAATTAAGTCAAAAAAAATTTTGAGCTCATCCCCCTGGGGAGACACAATCAACAGGATTCCAAAAACTGATACTTTTTTGGAGAAAATTTTATCGACAAATATCCTTTAGGGGTAATTTTCTACGATGAACACGTTGGCAATGTTATTTTGTAGCTATAATTCACCCCTCGATGATGATTTTTCCATAAAATTTCCTTCCAAAATTATCCCTAGAGGATATTTTTCCATCAAAATTACCCCTAGAGGATGAATTTTCCATAAAATTTTGGATATTACTAAGGATTTGCGACCGCAAACGACAGGGTGCAATTTCAGGAAAAGTTTTTCTAAATCAAACTTGTTAGAGGCATTTTTTACGATAAATTGATTGCGCGCATTGACAAAGCATGAAAACGCCAAAAACGACCACGCAGGGATGTGAATTTTTTGAAGTTCTCCAATTGCGTTATTCATCTTTTTGATTGTTTGTTGAATGACTTCAACGGTAAATGATTTTTAGTGAATGATTTCATTTTATAGATTTTCATAGGCATCCCTGCGTGGTCGTTTGACAGGAAAAATTCGCATCCCTGTGTGATCGTGTTTGGCGTTTTCATGTTTTGTCAATGCGAATAATCGATTTATCGCAAAAAATACCTCTAACAAGATTTTAGAAAAAATTCCTGAAAACTACCCTGGCGTTTGCGGTCGCTAATCCTTAGTAGTACCAATTTTTTTTAAAGCATCCGTTTATGGAATGCTGTTGATTGCGTCTCCCCACGGGAATAGCTCTCCAAAATTTTTTGCATAATTTTTTGTTATCTTTACTTTTCTTAATTTATGATCCACAAATTACCCACTTTTGAGTGTAAAAAAACCACTTCCTCTCATCATAAAGAACCCCCAACTCCTCCACAAAACAACTGTTTCACTGCGATTGTCCACCTTTTTTGAGCATTCAAAAATAGTTCAAATTTGGCGCCAAAAAGAACCTCAACATCTTATCTGATCAATATACTTTGCTAGTGCAAATTGCTGAGACAACCAGAACAGACATGGACATGAAGAATGGCCGAGAAAATTTGACTAATGTGCAAAAATCGTTAATTTTTACGAATTTCGAAATTAATTTTTTTGTAAAGTTACATATTGTATTTTTATGTGTGGGGTCAGTGACGTAACTAGGATTGCGAAATCTACATTTAAAATTTTTTTATTTGAAACATACATATTCGGATAGCTCATATATGAGTTTGAGCTCAATTTTTGTCGAAAATTTTTTTTGACCTCACCCCTTGCCTGTAGGGTCAAAAAAACACTGAAAGTGACAAAGTTAATTTTCCGAGAAACCAAAAAATTTTCGCACTCTAATTTCGCGCGCAAAAGATTCCTCAGAAAGTTTGGTATAAAGGGCAGGAACATCGCGAAGCTCAAAAGTGCATAGTTTTCTCGGAAAATGGCCTCAAAGCTTAGGCTAAGTTCAACAAAGCGAGTTTTTTCGATTTCTTTCGCTTTTTTTGAACTTAGCCTAAACTTTGAGGCCATTTAAAATGAACAAGATCCCAAACACGCAATCTTTTTTTTTTGGAAATGCACTTTTAAGCTTCGCGATGTTCTTGCTCCCCATACCAAATTTTCTGAGGAATCTTTTGCGCGAAAGATTTTTGGTTTTTCGGAAAATTGCCTTTGTCACTTTTAGTGTTTTTTGATCCTACAGGAAGGGGTGAGGTCAAAAAACTTTTCGACAAAAAATTAAGCTCAAACTCATATATGAGCTATCCGAATATGTATATTTCAAACAATTTTAAATGCAGATTTTCGAAATCCTAGTTACATCACTGATGTGGGGGGGGGGGGGGGGTAGAAAAAATTGTATTTTTACGTGTGGGAGTTTTTGCCAGATCTTGTTCATTTTTTGATAATTTGAATTTTCACATCTTTGAAATTTTGATGATTTTTGCACATTAGACGACTTGTCCGTTAAAAATTTTCTTCATTTTTAACAAATTATTCATGGCTGTGAAATTTTCATATTACTGATTCTGAATAAAATAAACTCTTTCGTGGCGAGGTTCCAAAAAAAATTGTCGCGCATGACTTAATGGCTAGAATGCTGGCCATTCATGCTATTGGCGCGGGTTCGATCCCACCAGGGTCGAAATTTTTATTTTAGCCAATCATAAAAAGTTGTAAAAGTATTCCCCTTAAAATTGCATGAAAATTTTTTGTCTATCATTACACGGTGTTCCAAAAATCCATTTGGTCATTTTTGGGCGAATTTTTCTCCTCTAGGGACTCTTTAGGGGTAATTTTATTCGAGAAATCGATTGCACGCATCGAAAACCCTTGAAAACGTTTCCTAGACCATGAAATATACGATTTTCGTATTTTTCAGTTCTTTTCAGTAGGAATTCCTACTTGAAAATACGAAAATTGGATGATATTTCATGGTCTAGGAGGCGTTTTCAAGGTTTTTCGATGCGATTTCTCGCATAAAAATACCCCTAATGAGTCATTTTTGAGAAAAAAATTTTGAAAAATTTCCGCCAAAAAATGACCAAATGGCGGTTTTTTGAACACCCTGTATTTTCTTTTTTTCGTAAAATCTTATAATTTACGATTGTTCACATTTGAAAAATTATGAATCATTACATGTTAACTTGAAGAGCTTTTCACAAGTGTTCCTCAATTTTTCATGCGTACAATTTGTCTAACTGTCATTCTCTTCTGTTCAGGAAACCGGTTTTTCGTGCTTTTTCTCGTAAAAATTTTATTCCATGTCAGTTTGAAAATTATATCATCATTTTGATAGATTTTTAAATACATTATTTTCAAAAAAAATTGAGATTTGAAAAAAATATGAAAAAATTTGTACAAACTTTGATCTTTCGTGTTCGGCGGCTATACATAAAGCTACTGATATTTAATATAATTTTTAGATATACCAAAAATGTCCAACGAAAAGAAAATACAGACATTAGCCAAGAAAAAGAAGAGGAAGAATAAGAAAAAGGTAAAGATTAAAAATTTTTTTAAAGGGGAGGGTATTTTTTTAGGGCCTAATCTCCGAAAAAATTTTTGCCTAATTTTTTTTGTTACAAAATGACATATCTAGGGGTAATTTTATGCGAAAAATCGATTGCGCGCATTCCCTAAGCGTGAAAACCTTTGTTTGACCCTTAAAAATTGAAAAAACGTATTTTTACCCATATTTTCAATATTTTTGGGCTAAAAAATCGAAAATAAAATTTTTTTTCAATAATTTTGTTTGCTAATCAAATCCGGTGATTAGAGCGTTCGATTGAGCTATCGAGCAATGGAAACGGATTTAAACTCGATTTTTGGCGAATTTTTGAAATGTGGGAAAACAACAACCTGTACGTATACTATAAAAAACGTATTTTTCAATTTTTAAGGGTCAAACAAAGGTTTTCACGCTTCGGAAATGCGCGCAATCGATTTTTCATATAAAATTACCCCTAGATATGTCATTTTGCAACAAAAAAATTAGGCAAAATTTTTTCTCGAAGATTAGGCCCTAAAAAATACCCCCCTTTAATGTAACGGTGATTTAAAAAAATCAAAATCAAGCTATAGTCGAAATTTTTTCATGAGAAACACAAACAATTTGATTAAATCAGGTTCAGCGATATTGAAATGATTAGTCAAACGTTAGAAAGTTCAAAATTTTTAGAGAAATTTTACCGATTCGACCTTTCCTGCAGTCAAAATTTAAAAATTCCTTCGAATTCGAGTTCCCCATACCCAAAAACTCCAAAAAAAAAAAAGTACAAAAAATAAGCCGATTTGGAGAATTTTTTTGAAAAAAATATTTTTCCCCTAAGGGGTCACCTTTAAATTACGTTTGCCAGAGGGGGGGGGTCTGAAAAAATCTAACGGCTTCTAACAGGGGGGGGGGGGTCGGCCAAAACGTTTGCACATACAGGATGTTCCAGTAGGTTGGAACTATCTTTGATTTGAGGGTTTCTCATCATCCAATCGGTCATTTTCGATGCATTTTTTGTAGGAGAGAGCTCAGACGATTCTGCTTCAGATCCTATAAAAATATTCAAAATTCGCGTTTTCTGATATGCGATTTTTTAGTTTGAAGTTTTTAAAGCAACTTTTCTCCATCTTCCCAATAATGTAGAGATTTGATTTTAACATAATCTGATAGCTTAGTGATGCCCCAACAACGTAAAACAAACCGCATCAGAAAATCTTTTAACAGAGATGAGAAATAGAATTGTCAAAATTGAGAAAAAAAATGATAAAGAATTTAAGGTTGTGGGATGAGTGGCCTCAGTGGCGCAGTCGTATGCGTGTTTGGCTGTTACCCGAAAGGTCACGGGGTTCGATACCCAGCTTCGTCGCTTGGTTTTGCCCAAAAAATTGAGAAATGTTTTTGGGCAAAAACCAAGTTGGGTATCGAACTCGCGGCCTTTCGGGCAACAGCCAAACACGCAACCTACTGCGCCACTGAGGCAACCTCGTCCCACAACCTTAAATTCTTGATCATTTTTTCTCAATTTTGACAATTCTATTTCTCATCACTGTTAAAAGGTTTTTTGATACGGTTTTTTTACGTTGTTGGGGTATCGCTAAGCTATCAGATTATGTTCAAATCAAATCTCTACCTTATTGGGAAAACGGAGAAAGCTGCTTTCAAAACTTCAAACTGAAAAATTCGCATATCAGAAAACACGAATTTGTAATATTTCTATAGGGCCTAAAGCAGAATTGTCTGAGCTCTCTCCTACAAAAAACCGCATTGAAAATGACCGATTGGATAACGAGAAACAATCCTCAATCAATGATAGTCTCAACCTACTGGGACACTCATATTTTTGAGATAAAACTTTATTTTGAGAAAGATATGGCATTTTTACTGAAAAAAGTACTCATTTTCTCGTGGTATATACCCTGCTTCCAAACTCATCAAGTTATTCATAGGATAAATGTTTTTTGATAGTTTAGCGTTTATTTTGTCGTTCTAATATCAAGGAATAAAACTGCGTATGGGTTTGGCCTGAAACTAATCCTATCACTTGATAAGCCTTTTTTAAGTTTGAAAAACACGTGATTTTGGCGAGAAAAAAATGCGCCCTTTTTCTTGCTATGTTGGTATAGACTTTTTGCTGTTTTCTACGGGTTGAAATAGACGTGGCAACGGAATCGCTTTTGTTGCAGCGCGACTTCCAGTCGCAACGGCTCTTACATGACCCTGATTTTCAATGAAATTTCAACAATTTTAAGCTCTTCGTTGTAATACACAAACTTTTTTGAATTTTTTGCGGATTTTTGCATCAATTTTTTTAATTTTCATAAAATGAACATTGTAGCAATTTTTTATAGCTAAATGAGACGAACCAGATGACACCAAAATGATCCAATTTGAACATTGTTTTGGGTTATTGAAACGAAAATTCTGATTCATGTTTTCGTTTCAA
>JAQGCO010000323.1:0-11407 GCA_034700925.1 Acrobeloides cf. buchneri Gr-Nem-00862
AATCGATTTTTCGCATGATTTTACCCCTATATAGGCTGTTTTGGCAAAAAAAATTTTCGGAGAATGACCCCCAAATGGGTCCCCCTTTAAAAAAATTGGTAATTTTGGTCTTTTTTGTGAAAATTGTGAACATTTTTGGTGTAGAGAGCACAATTGCCTATGTTGCTCTTTCCCCTAATGTTAGCTAACACCTCCACCCCTTCTTCCGGACCGAAAGTCTGAAAAAACCCCCTTATATTTTGGCCTGATGGACGGCCAAAACTCCAAAAATGTTTTTGAAGAGCATCCTCCCCCTACCACCCTGAACATTTTTGTACTTATATTTTTCTAAGAAAAAGATTGTTTTTTCAAACTAAAAAACCAATCCATTCAATCACACATCAAAAAATTTTTTTATTAGAACGAAATTCCCTTTAAAATAACAATTGGATATATTACTTTGTTGCTTCTTCTGCGCATTTCTTATTTGCAAGTTGTTGAACTTGAGTCGGAAATCAATACAAATTGACAGAGCAAACTTCAGGGTGTCCCAAAAAGTGGAATTTTCGTGATTTTTTCATGAATTGTGAACCCGAAAATTTTTTCTAAAAATGACCCGGATAATTTGATGCGGGGAATCGATTGCGCGTACTTCTGAAGCGCGAAGACGCTCGGAAGTGACCCTGATTCAGGGTCACTCTTGACCCTGATTCAGGGTAGAGTGTTGAAACGAAAATGAAAAAAATCCGAATTTCGTAAGAACCTAAGAAAATAAAACAACAGAGCACGTTTTTTTGTTTTTCAACCCAGAAAAAAGTTATTGCTCCGAAAACTATCAAAAACATGACAGTTAAATTTTGACTTAGTGTTAGATAGCGCGGACCCCCTTAGGTTTACATTGATTTCCGGCAATTTGTGTTATCTTGTGCGGACTCTAATTAATAATGTTTCAGAAAACATTGGCGAATGAAATCTGGCGTTTCAAGACTTTACGAACTCCAACCCGATCCATATGATGTTAGCCAGCGTCGTTATTTACGCGTGTGCGTTTTTAAAGATGTCAAAAATGCTGTAGAGTTGCGAAAACTTCTTCGATGTGGTGAAATCGATGCAGCCTTTATTCGAGCGGAATTGGTATGCCTTTAGCTTCTAGGGCATAAAAATGGGTTAACATCAGGGATGAAAAGAACATTTTGTTCAAAATCAGCAAATCTGATTTCAAAAATCAGATTTTAGGAGCAAAATGCTAATTTTTCATTATATTTCTTAAAAATTTGACAAAATTTCGCATTTCAAAAATCAGATTTAACACTGAAAAATCAGCATTTTGCCTGATTTTTGACATCTCAAAATCAGCACTTTTCTGAAAAATCAGCAGACTTAGCAACCTGATCTAATCTCTTCTCTGCACAGCTGTTTTCAATTTTCCTTTTTTTGTTGAGTTTGTGTTCTCCTTCTCCCTTCCGAACTGCTTTATCAATTTTGGGCACTAGGATCGAATTCACATCACAATCGTTCAAAAGTAGGTTTTACGTCATAGAAAATAGAACAGGGAATGCGAATTTGGACTTAAAAAAATTTTGACCAAATCGGCTAAATTTTTTTATTCAGGGGTTTGTTGACACGGGGAACTCGAATCCTGAAGAAATTTTTTGATTTTAACCACAGGAAAGTGGAGCAAATCGATCGTTTTTCATAATCCGTGATGTAAGTCCGTGATTTAAACCATGCGATCTAAATTCCGTGATATAAATCCTGTGTTGCAAGTGTGTGAAATAAATCCGCCAAAACGGTGATTGTTAATTCCATCCTAGTATCCAATTTTGAGTTCCATATTGTATTATTCATCTACTTCTTTTAATGTAAACGCTATTTTAGGTTGTTGAACCATTTATTTTATTGGCTGCTGCAAATCGAGCTGTGCATCAAGCTGCCCATAATCGTATGTTTACACGATCTCTTTCTGCTGAACTAATTTATTCATTATCTCCAACAAGAAATGTAAGTTTTACTTTAAAGGGAGAGCGTCGATTGAGTCGAGTTATCGCAAAAAAATTTGCTGTAAAAAGGCCAAAAAACACCTAAAAAATGTTTTCTATTTTTCCTTGAAAACAGTATTTTTCATCGTTTCGCACATTTTTTACGTTTGTCGAAAAAACTTTCCTAGTGCCTAAAAATTGCATTCGGTTTTTTACAGATTTCTGAATCTTTGAACACGTTTGGCATCGCTGAAGAAAGCCAGAATTTGATTGTCGCTGTTTTTGATGATGCAAAAGGCAATAAAATGGTTAAATTATCCAAGAAAATAGATGGAACAGCAGTTCCTATAGAAACATTGAGAGATCTCGCACTTATACCATTTATTAAAAAGGTAAGTAAAAAATGCGGATAATCCGAATTTTACATTTACGAAGCGAAAAATGCTTCCCTGATTCAGAGAAGGCCTGTGTATTGAAGCGAAAAGTCGCAAAAATCGCATGTTTGCCACTTTTCTCATCAATACACAAGCCTTGGATCAGGGAAGCGTTTTTCGCATCGAAAATGTCAAATTCTGATTCCCTGCATGTTTTTACCCTAGAGAGGGGTCACTTCCAGAAAAAATTTTCACATGGGTGGCTCCCTCACAATTTTTCGGACCCGAAAATTTTCTAAAAAGGACCCCTCTAGGGGTAATTTGATGCCGGGAATCGATTGCGCGCATTCCCGAAGCATGAAAGCGTTTTCCTGATTCAGGGAAAATTGGGATATTGAAGCGAAAATTAACATTTTTCTTTTCAAAATCCTTAAAGATTCCCCGCATAAAATTACCCCTATAGGAGTCATTTTTAGAAAAAAATTTTCGGGTCCGAAAAATTTTTTATGTTAAAAGTACGGAAATTTTTGGAACAACCCAATACTTAAATGGGGTCTCTCTATGTATTGTAATACTTTTTATTGAAAAATAGATTTTGCAACTTGTGTCCTTAAGATAGAAAAATGCGCCGTTTTATCTTACACAATATGCCTATTTATAGGTTTATCAAGTTGGTGATCCAGCATTGAATACGGAATCATTAAGTGATCTCATAGTTACGCGGATCGTTACGAAGGATATTGTCTGAATGTTTTTTTCTTTCACTTTTCTACGTTAATAGATCTCTAATAAAATCATTTATCACTATATATAATTGATGCGTGTATTGCTATGCTTTTTTCCTAAATTTTTAAATAAATATATTATTTATGCTATTTTTATCGTAATAATACTATATACCGTAAAAACTGTAAAATACGCCCCCTCCAGGGGTTGAAAAATCAACCACCCCTAGATATGCCCGAAACCGTTAAAAATGCACAACAAATCTAAAACTTGAGTGAATAGCATTTTTTTATCATGTTTTTTTCTTTTTCTTAATGAGAATTTTTATATCACGATCTCTTTCCTAGGTAAACGAATCAAAATGACAGACATAAAATTCTTGACGACCGAAGATGAAATTGAAAACTTTGAAGAATTCGGAAAGGGAAATAGCAATAAGTTGATGGGGAACTTGTATACAATTAAGAAAAGAATTGAGATCGCCAATTATGCAATAAAGAACTTTATTCACGCGGCTAACAAGCGATACGATGTCGACAGAAAACGTATTTGGATTGGTATACTTGGAATGGGTCGCAAATGTTTGATATAGTTTGTCCAAGGAACTCATCGAATCATTTAAAATTTGCGCGGTTACTACTTCAACAGATGGCAGTAAAGACCATCTTATTCATTGCTTTAAGCATGTGATTCCGAATGGTTTAAAGCTTTTGTGTCAAGCTCGTGTAGAAGAGCAGTTCGCTGAGCTTCTCGAAGAAATTGATTTGAACGAAGAAGACATGAATGGCTTTAATAGTGATACCTCTGTTGTTTAATTCCTCTGTTATAACTTTGTTTTGATTTTTGTTGATGATAAATAAAATATATCTTTTACATCTTTAATTTGTATTGATTTGTACCAATTTTTATATGATGTTGATTGTTAGAAAATTTTTGGTGAAAATTTATTGATTTTTTATTGGTTGATGTTGGTGACTGGGAGGGGGAGAAGGAGTTGATACTTTTTTTCTACACAGTCAAAAATCAATCGCGAGTTGTCATCTCACCAAATTTTAATATATAAAGTTTTAAATTTATACGCTTTCATCGATATTTGGCAGAGCCAGTCGATAGTCCGAAATTTGATTTTCTGAGTGTATTAAAACGATTTCTCTGCTATATAAACATGAGATAGTAAATTTGTTATTTGAAAGGCAAATAAACAGATGACTGTCTATTGATTATCTAAATAACTTTCAATCTAAACTAGTTGTTTTTTTCATATTTTTATTAAAATTTCATATTTTCGGTACTACTAAATCATTAACTGACACAAATGACAGGGCTATTTTTCTGAAAAAATTTTGTTCATAAAATTTTCTTAAAAAACCCTATATTGGTTTTTCGATGCGAGGAATCCAAAAAATGCACTGAAATTTTTTTCTTGACCCTATATCGACTAGCACTTTAGTTCAAAAGGGTTTATGTCAAATTGATGCCAATTTGGCCAGAAATTTTGTAATCGGGTGTTTTCGGCTATGGCGAATCGATTGGCGATGGTTTTGTGAGCCCAGAGAGGCACATTTTTTTTGAGCTAGCTGCAGCTTCATGTAGAGATCTTAAAGCTCTTCAATATGATTATTCATTTTAGTAATTTCATTAAAAAGCAGGATAAAACTAAAAGCAAGAAATAAAAGGCAATGTGCATGTTCGATTTTTGGCTCACAAAACCACCAATCGATTCGCCATAGCCGAAAACCCCCGATGGCAAAATTTTAGGCCAAATTGGCTGGCATCAATGATATAAAAAACCCAAGATGCTAGTCGATATAGGGTCAAGAAAAAATTTTCAGACATCGGGAGTGATTTTTTTGGATTCCCCGTATCGAAAAACCCATATAGGGTTTTTCTAGAAAATTTTATGATTTTTTCCCTCCTGTGTCATTTACGGCAGCTAATGACAGTAGTACCATCATATTTTCTTTAAAATTGATATTTTATAGCAAAGATGTTGAATCGTGTGTTATTATCAGCACGTACTTTGGGTCGACTAAATGGCCGCATAACGAATGTTCGATTTAACAGTTATGGACACGAAGCATATCCACCGTTGCAGAATAAATTTTCTAGTCCATTAGTAAGTTTTCATTCGAATTATGAAATCTTGTAATCGGTAGTTGTGTTTGGAATGAGAAGAATGTTTCTTCAATAAAAATACATAGGTCCAGGGCCGTAGGAGCTTCGAAAGTTCGGAGGGGGCTCAAGTCCAAAAATTTTGAAAAATCATAAGGGTCCCTTGGTCCCTCTTACGTTTTTTCGAAATTTAAAAAAATTTGGAAGAAGACAGCGAAAATTTTTGCAAAATGTTTGTTTATAAGCTGAAAATGTTCAGAAAATTACGATTCTTGGTAAAAAACAAGTCAAATGTGAGACTTTTTTTTGTTGAAAAATGGGAATCTTGGTGAAATCCTTAAGTTAAAGGCAAAAAATCGGCGAAAATTTTTCTGAGAAATGCTTGTTTTAAGCTGAAAAATGCTCAGCAAATGAAATTTTTGTTAAAAATAACAGATTTTTGTTGAAAAAGAAAAATTTTGGAGAGAAAAACAAATTATGAGGGTTTAGTTTATAAGAAAATGATAAATGCCAATTTTTTATCAAGTCATTTTAGGCTACTTCTGCCATCTTCGTTTTTATGACCAGTGCAATAATGGCCTATCCAACGTAAAATTTTTTTTATTTGAACGTTGTTATTTTTTGTCATTCTAGATATTTCTACTGGAACTTGTGTCGCGAGAAGGAGACATATGAATTGAGCGAACGCACCCAGGCTGAATTGGATGCTCGTCACAAGGCACGACAAGCTCGTATTGATGCAGCTACAAAAAAATAATATAATAGGCGATGTGTATCTCTTTTTATTTAGGGTAAACTGTTTATTACCAAATTGTATTTAACGAGAATAAAGTTTTTTTTAACTGCCTTTGAAATGGGAACTATAAATGGATTTTTTCCATTTTATAGTTCCCGTTTCGGCGGAAATCTTTTGGTTTGACGCATGCTCATTCTGTGTTTAAAGTTCATGATGAGCACTATCGCCATACATCTGAATTCATCGACGATGTCATTTGTGAAGAAATCCCAGTTGAATATATAAAAAATGCTCACATTTATTAACAACATATACAAAAATTATGATTGCACTTATTAGGTGAATACAAATACATAGGAGCAACAAAAAAAATTATAAGATTTTTTAAGGGCATGAAAGGGTGTGGGGAAAGGCGCTAGAAATAAAACGTTTTATATAGGCGTACGCAAGGGGATGCGGCCGTACCCGAAATGCCGAAAAAGTATGTTTTGGCGTGGCGGAAATTTTTTATGTTTGAATTTTTTGCTGATTTTTAGGGTCAAACAAAGCTTTTCACGCTTCGGGAATGCGCGCAATCGATTTTTCGAATAAAATTACCCCTAAATTTTAGAAAATTTTTTTCGAATTTTGACCCTGGGGTGACCCCTTAGTTCGCATTTTATTTTTTGGATTTTTCGACCAACTGCCTCCACCCCCTTTATTGCACCTGCGTACGCCACTGTATATAGCGATTTAGGAATAGAGAGCAATAGTGATTTGAGAGTGAAATAGAAATGCACAAAAATACAACGTAAATTTTACAAAGTACAATTTGAATGATATTTCGAAAATTTTGCATCAAACTGTTACGAAGAAACCTCAAACAGACTTGGGGTTTTTCAAAAGGAATCAAAAATAAGAAAGTTGTAGTGTATTGGCATAATAATATCACATTGAAATGAGAAAAAACAAACAAAACACATTGTGCAGACAGTTTATATAGGAATAAAAGATGGATAAAATAAATAAAAAATCACTTTTCTATTTTGGGTCGAGACTTTTCCAGCTTAGGTTTTCTATCGTATAATCGGTTTACAATATTACGTTTTTCGAGAGCATTTTCAAGCTTAGCACGTTGCTCACTGGTTAAATGCGGTACAGTAAAAGAAGAGGAATCGGATGTGAACTGATTTGCCAGTTGAATCACCTAAAATCACACTTTTGGATTTTTGACGAATTTTTCGTTTTTTGACGGATTTTTTACGAATTTTTGAAGAATTTTCAATTTTTTACGAATTTTTGGATTTTTGACGAATTTTAAATGAAGAAATTTTGCATACCTCAAAGTCCGCTTTATCAAGTTGTCTCCCGAGAGCATTCAATGCATACTCTCCTTTTATTCTTTCGAAAGCGCAATTTATCAAAGCGCGCGTTGTCGCTTCGATTTGAGCAAGTTCATGTTGCTTAGCTAACAGTTCTTGTGAAACTTCATCCTAAATTTATAAGGATAAAGTTTTTGGAGCACAATAGGGGGCCACCCACATGAAAAATTTTTCTGAAAATGATCTCTTTAGAGGTAAAACATGCAGGGAATCCGAATTTGACATTTTCAAAGCGAACAACGCTTCCCTGATTCAGGGAAAGCCTGTGTATCGAAGCGAAAAGTCGCAAAAATGCGATTTTTGCCTATAAACGAGGTAAAAATGTGCGGGGAATCCGAATTTGGCATTGATAAAATTCCTCGGATCCAAGAAAAGCAAAACGCAAGAAAGTCGCAAAATGCGATTTTTGCGACTTTTTCGCTTCAATACACAGGCCTTCCATGAATCAGGGAAGCGTTTTTTCGCTTCAAAAATGTCAAATTCGGATTCCCCGCATGTTTTTACCTCTAGAGGGGTCATTTCCAGAAAAAATTTATACGGGGGTGGTGGCTCCCAGATTGTAGTAACTCCAAGTTTTTAAAGCGTTAATTTATTACCAAATTATTTTCATCATCATTTGCTTTCATGCCTTCTCTGGAAATTTTCACCTTTTTCTCATTTAACGCTTCATTAGCTAAAGATTTAACGAGATATTCTGACGGCTCTGGCAAAACGCCTTAATAATAAAAAAAAGTTTAAATGCATACAATAAAAAAGAACCTTTATCAACAAGATGTTTAGTTAAAGCCTCTCCAAGATCATCAAATATTAATCGATCCAGCGAGCACTGAGATTCATTTTTAGCATGGAAACCATTGAGATTCTTATCATTGTGAAATCCATTCGAGCCATTTTCAAGAAGTGAGTTTTGCCTAGATAAGGAAGCGAAAGAGAACTGGGTTGAATTTTTCATAGATTCCATGAAAAACGCATCTACCATGTCTTCGACTAATGGAGTCAGTTTCGAATCTCCTCTTTTCGTTGAACGCCTATATTGAAGAAATTTTATTTGAGAAGCAGTGGCGTAGCTAGGGGGAACCCGGGGTAGTTCCCTCCATTCCTGGAAAAATTAAACAATTTTCCTAATTGCCCCCCCCTTATGTTTTTGCCCAAATTTTTCAAAAATCATAATGGTCCCTCATTATGATTTTTCACCATAAATGACCAAAATTTCCTATTTTTTCACTAAAAAGGTCCAAAATTTTCGAAAGTTGGATGGAATGCGGCATTGATAGTTGATTGTGGCTCTCACAGGTCCTGGCTATTTAAAGATTACTCATGAATAGGTGATATCTCCAATTTGAGCTGCTTGTTAATAGCAGTGTTTCCGTTCAATTCATGATCACTTGTTCTGCGTTTTAAGCGCAATTTTGTAGGTAATGGCGTCGAAACAGCTATATAACTACCATTTAAACGACTCTTTGGAAATTTTCCTTCGAATGAATCAGCTTCTTCCATTTTGAAGCTTCGCTTTCGATATTTAAAAGGTTCTAAAAAAAGACAATCAGAGCCGTATAAAAAATCTCGCTCACCATTGATATACAATTTTTTACAAGTTTCTTCATTAAAACGTTTAACCAAATTTTCAAACCAATTCTTTACAAAAGGTTCGTCAATTTTCAACAAGTATTCTCGAGTCCAGCTCCAATAGCGTTGAGGAATGTCCAAAATAGAAACCCTATGATGAGCGTCTTCATCAGGGGATGAACCAAAATCAGACATGCTGAAAAATGAGCAAAAAATTAGAGGGAGTAAACTTTGCAGCAGCATCTCCGACAAAAAATTTTTCTTGAATTTTTTCAAAAATGATTTTCTAGGGGTAATTTTATGCGAGAAATCGGAGTTGCTGTTGCCCTTGAAATAAAGTGAAGCATACCCATCTTCAACTGTAAAATTTTGGCTACAACCCGGTCTAACATCATCATGATAAAATTGGCCACGAATTTTATAAGTAGGTAAAAGTCGATCACTTAGATCAACGGTAGGATAATCGCCAGTTGTTAAGAAGGTCGTTTCACCGTGAATCCATTTTTGTCTATCAACGTTGTTGGCCAAGATTTTTTCCATTTCATATTGCAATGAATTCGAAAATTTATTAGTGATCAATAATAATTTTGTTTATGTGTAAAACTTACTAATTCTTCAATCTGCAAATTATCTTCTTCATTGTCTTCATCGATCAAACGACTAAACGTTGGACATTCCTCTTCATAATCAAAAGGAGCGAGATCTGGTAGTGTTCCAACTACGGCTTCCGAGTAAGAATCTCTAGTGGCTACAGCGCCCAAACCTAAAAATAAACGGCACTAGGACAATTGCTCCAAATAAAATAAAACTTTGGAGCTACTTTGGCTGGGGAGACCCAGTCAACATGGTCTCAAAACTGATGTTAAAAATTCAAAAATTTTGTTCGAAAATGCGCTTTCTAGGGGTAATTTTACATGGAAAACACGATTCTGATGTTATTTTCACGCCAAATGCTTCAGAAATTGTGAAAATGAGTGTTTTTTGAAGATAAATTTTGATCAACTTTTGTATTTTAGTTATATATCGTGTTTCTCATGTAAATTTTATGGCTGAAGTAAAAATTCAAGGGTCTTTTTTTATTTAACTATTTGGATACCTCTTGATGACTTTTTGCAAAAAACCACATCGAAAAATTTCTCACCGACTTTTAGGAAAGTCGATTTTACGAAAAAACCAGAACCCCCCTCCCCCTATAACAAGTTTTTCTGGCCGTGTTTATAGCGTTTTTGGGGTGTTCCCATTTTTGGCTTTTTTGACAGCCGTGAAACTATTCTCGAATTGTAAATATTTATAAATAGAATACCATTTAATAATTTAGCATTTCTTTTTGCAACTCTTCCAACTGGTGATAAAGGAGATTTAGGTGATTCTGGTAAAATTATTCCATTGATTTGATCTTTGAAGTGGATTAATTGGGCACGACGTCTCATAGCTAAATGATTTCAAATGAAACAACAAATGCAAATGAAGGCACTAGGTCATTCCTTAACCATTACCGTTACTGATGATCCTTACCGGTCATTTTTCAATTCAATTTATTTTAACATGACACAGACGTACGTCCAATTTAAGCCATGCATACAACACGTGAACACCAATAAGTAAGCTTGGAGCTGGAATTTCCCAGCTTGGAGCTGGAGTTCATTTACATTTTTTTTCACAAAAAGTGATGTTTTACAAAGTTGTTTGTCGTGATCTCAATAGCAACTTTGTAGAACATCGTTTTTCATGAAAATAGTTCTGTGATGGAGAAACTGGCTACAGACCGGTAAGGAATATCCGCGTAAGGAAAAACTGGTAAGGATCGGTAAGGAATGACCTAGTGCCCAATCGGAACAGTAAAATGTGTTAGTCTTATGAATTCTGTGCATATATTTTGTGTCTTTCTAGAAAATTTTCGAATGAAGGTCAATCGATTGCGCCAAATACAGTACTCTGGCGTTGAGAATTAAAAAATCGACATGAATACTTGTTTGGAAACCCTGTACTTTTCATTCGTTAAAATTCTTTGAGCATCCCCCTTGGTCAAGTAATAAAAAAGTGATGTTGTCAAGCAAATCGATGAAACTTTCTTTGAAAAATTCTATTAAAAAATTACGAATTCACACAAAAATGGCTTGCTTTGCGTTTTATGCAAAAGCCACGATCGTGTTAGTGCTCTCAAGAGTTGGCGCCAATTTTGAAATTTTTTAGAAATACTTTTTTGAGACTCGGCGTTCGACCGAAAAAACGGTTCGACGTTGGTAATTCAACAAATACGGTTGAACCCTCGATTTAGTAACACCGACGGGGGACAAAACGACCACGCAGGGATGCCGGAAGGAAAAAATTTTTTACTTGGGAAGGGGGAGAACCATTAGGAAAGCTACTCGAACGAGAAATGAATGAAAATTCGGAATTTGAAAAATGCGAACATGAGCATGGGTGCCTCGAAGAACATCGGTAAAACGGTTCGACGTTGATAATTCAACAAATACAGTCGAACCGTCGATTTAGCAACACCGACGGGGGACAAAACGACCACGCAGGGATGCCGGAAGGAAAAAATTTTTTACTTGGGAAGGGGGAGAACCA
>JAQGCO010000324.1:0-11395 GCA_034700925.1 Acrobeloides cf. buchneri Gr-Nem-00862
CATTGCTAGCTATGTCTATTTTGCTTTTGATGGTTGCTGATCAAATGCCGACTACCTCGGAATTTGTGCCTTTAATATGTGATTTTAAAATTTTTGAGTTATGCCCTCACATGCAAATAAGATACCCCATATCCTATATTCCCATGGCCTTCATTTTTTACCAATGTTTATAGGTCAAACATGAAAATTAACACCAGTTTGTGTTATCAAAATCATCCGATTACAAAATATCAACCATTTTTGAACAGTAGAATTTTTGCTGCTTCTTTTATGAGGATACCCCTTCCAGTTGTCGAATATTCCAGAATGATATCACCATTCTAGAACATTCGAGAAACGTCATAAAAGTCAATAGGTCAAGCTCCGCTCGACTTATATTTTCAGTGTTCACTGAAACCCCTTGGGGAACGATGGATCCCTAAATAACATGGTGTACCAAAAAATTTTTAAAAAACAGGGTGTACCAAAAATGTTCAACAAATACAGGATGTACCAAAAAATTTTCAAAAAATACAAGATAAAAAATTTAAAATTACAAAGAAAAATTTAAAGAAAAAATAAGACCCAAAAGAAAAATTAAGCCTCTTACATTAATTGTCGCCTTAAGCCAAAAATTGGAATAATACAAAACTTTGCCTTTTTAGCCTGGTACTTCTTAGTCATTATGATTATCATAGCAATTGGCACTTTCTTAACTAACATCATGATACATATCCAAAATCGACATAGATATGGACAGTTTCCGCCACCCAAAATCCGATATCTGTTCTTTTCACGTATTGCTCGTCTATTTTTCGACTCAATCCCATCTGAATTGCATCTTCTTTGGAGAGAATTAAAGGTTTCAATAAAAGGTTGATTACAAATCAAATTTTAGGACGACCCAATAAAAACTTGTGCCAAAAATTATGTAATAAAAGCGAAACTAAATAGAGTTGAAAGGCCTAGCCAGATTTCAAATGATTTGCGCAATGGTTCAATAATAGATTTCAAAGTGTTAGAATCAAAACGTCGAAGACAATGTTGTTTGGAATGGGCATTTTTGGTAACGATTCTAGATCGAATATGCTTGATTGTTTTCATAATTTTGGTGATTGTTGTGACTTTTGGATTGGTTTTCGCAGGAGCGATTGTACATGGCTCTTATTAATCAAACAATAAGTTTCGAAATATTATAGATTTTTAAATACATAATAAATTTTTCAAAAAAAATTTTTCCACATAAAAAATTTTCTTCCCTCTGCAATCATTAAGCGGAAAGAAAAAAGAATTTTAAGAAAAATGCTTCTACTTTCTGATTATATTTCAAAACATATCAATCAGCTGTACATATTAGATTTCGGCTTATCCCCTCCCCCTGTTAGAAATTGTAAATTGTCTTTTAATAAAAAAAAAAGTCTGTGCTTTAATACAAAATCAAATAGCACGAGCGAATAAAAATTCATGCCAAAAACTATGCTGTAAAAACGAACTTACATTGAGTTGGAAATCTTAACCATATTTCGAATGATTTGCACAACTGTTCTCAATAACAAATTTCGAAGTGTCAGCATCAAAACGTCGAAGACAATGTTTTTTGGAGTGGGCATTTTTGGCTTCAATTTTAGATTGAATATGTTTGATTGTTTTCATAATTTTGGTGATTGTTATAACTTTTGAATTGATTTTCGCAGGCACGATTGTACATGGCTCGTATTAAATTTTAATAAAACGTTAAGTTTCAAAAAATACGATTTTTTGTTCTTGCCAAAAGTTGCAACGCGTGGACTCCACATTTTAATGACACCGAAATCATGCCTCAATCTTTTATGGAAGTTGAAATATGCTTTTACTACCGAGATTCATTTTATTATTCATGTTTCAACATGTCCTAAAGTTCACAAGGCACCAGGGGCCTATTAAACAAACTGTAAAGTGAAAAGTGGCATTTAAAAATGCTCTAAAAACTGTAAAGTTTTTCCTATAAAAAAGTGAAAAGTTAAAGTGTGCACTTTACAGTTTTTTAGTGCATTTTTAAGTGCCACTTTTCACTTTAGGCTCCAACTTGAAAATTTTGTGAAGTGAAATTTTTTTATTTTAGCATATTCATAATCAGCATAGCTGGACATAATAAAAGAGACAAAATGCACAGTCGACCCTCTAAGTGTTAATTCAAAATGACTACAGTGAATACATATTGATTCAGGTGTATACACAATTTCTTGACCAATGATTTATTTTAGTCCAAAAATCCAGCTAAAATACACTAAATTTCTAAAAATTCTTCTATCATTGAAATTTTACAGGATGTCCAAACACTGCATTTTTTGTGCGATTAATTTCAACCTTTCTCAAAATTTACTCTTTTCACTAAATAACCCTATAGGAGTTTTTCTATGCACGAACTCAAATGTGCGCCTCTTGAAACCTTAAATTTGTTTGCCTGGCCCGGAATTAGTGAGGGATATATATTATCGTGGAAAAACTAAAGTCCATCGAAAAGTCTTTAAAATTAAAACTGCCTTATTTCCAAGAAATTAAATCCGTTTCAAAAACGCTTTTTGTAATACCTAAATTAATGGACAGTTAATTGTAAAAGACCGCTTTTGAAATGGATTTATTTTTGTGGAGATAAGACAACGACAACAATTTTTATTTTAACGTTTACACTATGGGTCGTCCAAGTTTTTTTCCGTTATTTATAAGGTGACCCAAAAGAATTCTTCATTGATTCAGTGTCAAATAGTGTTTTCAAGGTTTTCAATTCGGATATCGATTTCTGAAATAGTAAAAAACGGAAATATTTTTGTGAGTATTAGAAAATTTGAAAAGATTGCGCAAAAACACAATTGTGGGAGCTAGTTCACTTAGTTTAGTCATTGCCCATGCCCCGAGCATTGCCTCCCTGAAACACCCCGGGTAACGCAAAACGGTGGGCATCAATAATTTCAACAAAAAAAAACAATTTCATTATTTTTTAGCTTTTCACGCAAAAACAACATCCCGACGTGTTCATCTCAAACACATACCAGCGTGTCCCGTAGCCTAAAAAACCCTAATATGTGTGTTTTTGGCTGAATTTAAAAAAAAATTTCAACTTTTAGACCAAGTTAAGTGGCGATGACTAACTGAACTAGCTCTCAGTTGTGGTTTTTTGATCACCTTGTATATGAAACAAATTTTTATAATCACTTGATTATTTTTTTCAATAATTTTTCTTAAAGCAAATGTCGCTTGTTTAGGTACAATGCAAGAAATTCACATATTCGCCAAATTATTCCAATATTTTATTGTTTTTAAGTTATTACTAGTTTTTAGTATTTTCAGCATAGTATTTCAATTATGTGTAAATAATATGAATTTTATGATCTTGCCATTTAATTTTAAACCTATATTGCCATCTTCAAAGCCATTTTTTAATAAGCTAATTTTCTTAGAAGATGTGCAGTGCCATAAGTTTTTTGAAAATGATATAAATTACATGGAAAAGTTTATTATACATAGAATTACTCTGAATGATAATGAGATAGAGATTCCAATGGATTGTGAGTCGATAAAGAGCAGGAATTACTTTCCGACATCTGCAAATTCGAGAGTTGAACAAGAGTTTCCTATTGCTTTTGCTAGAATTGTTTATAAGGTTAGTTGGAGAGTAAGAACGAGGCTACGGTGGCCGGATGAACCCGTGAACTTTACCCCTCCCCCCCAGAGCGGTCAAAATTTTTAAATAATATTTACTGGATGCTCACACGGTTATCTATCACTTTGTATAAAGTCCACTTTGTCCCATTTTTGTGATTTTTTATCAAAATTTCATTTTTAAGGACTACCTTTATTTGGAGATGGAATTAGCCGCAGAATATGCTCCTCAAAATGTATTTTGTTACGCCCTCGATTTCTATGCCAAACCGAAATTCAAAGAAATGGTGCGAAATTTAGCTCGTTGCTTGCCAAATGTTTTCGTTTTAGAGGAAGAGTTTAAAATTGTCGGAAAGAGTAAAAATATGAATTGGGCACATATAAAATGTTTAGAAGAGTTAAGAAAATTTAAGTGGGAATATGCTATTACGCTACATGTAAGATTTTTTTTATAAACTTTTAAGCCCTGTCTGTTTTCAAAAAGAGATAATTTTGAAACGATTGATATACTATTAAAATTTCGAAAAATCGCTGAAAAAGTTCAAAAATCCGTATTTTGAAAACTTAAAGGGGATAACAATCGGAGCCCGTTCTCGGAAAAACTTTTTTTGAAAATTTTTGTAAAAAATATAAAAAACCGCTTAACATTACCCCCATCTAGGTTCGAACTTTTGAAATATTGTCTCTTAAATTTTAGAACCATGACGTTTTGCTCAAAACAAATCGTGAACTTGTACAAATCTTCAAATGGCTTGATGGTACAAACGACATTTTAGTAACACCACCCTTTCTATATAGAATTAATTTAAATTTGAACTGGACTTTCGAAGATTTGAAGCTTTTTCGAAATAGTATTTTTTTTAATTTTTACATAAACTTAAATTTATTATAGCTTCAAAAAACTACATCATTTCAAATGGTCATGGAAACAAAATTTCACCGAGAATGCGATTTGCTAATGGCTATGATCAATGCTCACTTTTGAGGGAGTTTGTTGATTATCTATTTAGTGAGATGAATCCGACTATATTGATACACCAATTGAACAATGGTAATTTTGGTTCAAACGAAGTTTTATTTGCAACTTTGCATAATACGGATGAATTAAATGCGCCTGGAGGTTTTAGCCACATTTGTTTAGATTCTCCGAAACAACCATATGTTTCGAGTGCTAATCATATTACTAGGTAAAAATTTATTTAAAAAATTAATAACTTACTGGACAAAACAGTGTAAGGAAACATTTCTTACACTGTTTTGTCCATGTTTGTTTTGTCTTTGCGTGTTCAAGTCATTCATAAATTTATGAAACACTTGAAATAAGAGTTCAATAAATCTAGGAAACACTTGAAATAAAATTTTTGTAAACTTCTGAAACAACTGGAATAAATTTTTTAATTGAATCGTTTATGTTTTAGTTATGAAGATTCAAAAACAAAACAAACGGCAATTCTTTGCGATACCTTCTATTCATATTCCCTTTTTTCTATGGCAATCGAAATTCTAATCGAATTCGAAATTTTGAGTCAGGATTCTATTTCGCCAATTTTTTCATTTTGTCCAAAATTATCATTTTCTGAGGGGTTTCAGCTTAAAAATGCAGTTTTAAGCTGATAAACCCTCAAAAATGATTTTCGGTGAAACTTTTGAAAATTTTTGTGGATACCTAAGTCATACTTATACTAAAAATTTTAGGCTAACAAACTGGATAGACGGCGAAAAGTGCATCTCTCAAATCTTTCGAAACTACATTTGTATTTATGGTGTCGAAGACATTAACCGTCTTATAAAATTACCTCATTTATTTGCCAATAAAATTATGCCAGAAGCGGATTTTGCCGCACTTACATGTTTGTATGAAAAACTGTTCAACTTGACTTATATCGAGCAAGATCATAACAAAAAGTTGGATGAAAATTTTTATAAAAATCTTGCAGCAGTAAGAGGATTTATATCTCCATTATAAAAGTATAAAAATTCAGGTTCGATATAAGAAAGAAAAGAAGAAACATGGATATGCTTATCTTGATAAATTTAATTGTTCAACTTCATTTGCTCAATAAAGCCAATTTATTTAAATTCAATTTTACCGGGAAACGAGCGCTACCGCGGGGGGGGGGGGTGACTCAAGTTGCACTCCAGAAGGGCGTATGTAACTACAAGTACATCGGAAATGCTATATCCTGTATCAAAATCAAACAATTCTTTCAGATTCGAGTTTCCCATGTCAAAAAACCCCGCGTACGACAAATCAGCCGCTTTGAAGAACTTTAAAAAAAAGTAATATGTATTAGGTTGTTCAGAAAGTATTGTGACATTTCTTTTTGTCACCCGAGGGGTTCAAGAAAACCGTTGTCGACAAAAATTTTTAAAATTTTGTTCCTGAGATCACGACGAACAACAGGATAAAAAAGTGTACTTTTGTTTTTGACCCGGATTTTTCCTAAAAATGACTCCTCTAGAGTAATTTGATGTGGGGAATCGGTTGCGCGCATTCCTGAACCCTAAAAATGCTACCCTGAACCTGATTCAAGGGAAAGTTTGAGGTTTTAAAGTGAAAATGATCATTTTTCGCATGTTTCATCTTCTGGAAATTACTTTTATAGTGGTAATTTTGTGCAAGAATTCGAAAGCATTTTCACAACTCGGGAATGCTCTCAATTCTTCTTAAAAATACCTCCAGAAGGCTCATTTTTAGTCAAATAAACCTCCAGGTCACAAAAAACATAAAAATCCACTTTTTGTGCACTCTGTATAATGGCAACAGAGTGTTGATTATTAAAGGTGAGTGAATGAATGAATGAATTTATTTATCATATGGTACAGACATTTTTACATTCAAAAGGTGTTAAATTTTGTTATTGTATATATCATTCCTTGAGTTCTTTTATCCTTGTACCAGTCGCATTATACCTTCTAATATGAATATCATAAGGTAAAGTACCCCTCATTTGAGCAATATTAAACAAACTCATCAAGCTCATGCCATTATCTTCTTTTTCAGCCACTCTCTTAAAACAAGAACTATTATTCTTTTTTGTATTAGAAAATACACCTCGGCTACGCTAATCAACATGATTAGTTTACTCATCCGGCTCATAGCTCCAATAACATTTAGATGGGGTGAAAATTTTTGTATAACTAATGAGAGTGCATTAATATACTTTGCTTTTGCTTGCTGAAGAAATAGAGTGGCTTCTTGGCTCAAGCCAGGCACTAAACAAAAATTTAAAAAAGAGAAAAATTGAGTCTACCGGGGCTTAAAAAACAGATAACTCGTAAAAGTGTATATTCAGTTTCAATAACTTTCATTTCTATGGCAGGTTGAATAAATTCATTCATCATAATCTTCACTGGTTCTTCACATATCAAGAGTAAGCTAGATTAAAATGAGTTATGAATATTGACAAAAAATTGATCTAACTCTTTGTCCATATATGCCCATTCCGATTTATCACCTGGAAAATAGCTGCCACCACTAAAGACGATGCCATTGAAATTTCTCTCGACAGATTTATAACCCATGGTAAGCCAAGTAACTGGGATGCAACGTCCAACGAGTAAAATTTCCTGTTAAATAATGAATAACACAGGTATTATAGTAAAAATATTTAGGACCTTGATGTTCTTAGAACATCAGTCAATTGAAAATGTGTGGGGGGAGCAGTGGTATAGGGAGAAGGTATACATATTCAAAGGGAGCCGTGGACTAGAGTAGGGCACCACCACAAAAACATAATGGGGTATGTCATTTTTTAGATTTTCGGCATGTTAAGAGGGTGGTACTTGCCAAAAATTTTTTCAAAAAATTAGTCAAATCAAATTTTTGAAAAACCAAGCCATTGCAAACACTAGTACTACTTCAAAGCCGAAATTAGCGAAACGTCATTTAGTGACTAAATGGTGTAATGGTCCGATGCTCTGCCAAAGATTTCAGCATATCTTGACTAGTAAGGGTTCGGTTCCCTTTGCATCCAAAAGATTTTGCAGAAACCAGAGATCGATCGGAAATTGCAACATTTATCTCGCTATAGTCTGTTTCAGCTATCGGGCAAAAAAGGATGATACAGCGTAACAAAGTGGTAAATCTCTCGTTTTGCACTCCAAAGGGCGAAAAATTCTATTCCTTCAAAAATGCATGCCTAGAGGTATTTTTATGCTAGGAATACGAATTTTAGGTTATTTTGTTTTTTAAACTTTACCACTTTGCTATGATGTATCAAATTGTTTTGCCCGACTGCTGAAACAGGCTATATCGATGATTACCTTATCTTGTTCATTCAATTCTTTTAGCTCGTGCACATGACTTGCCCAATCAAAGTAAAGTGCTGCACATCGGCACCATATGTATTTAAACATTGCACTGCTAGCACGAAATTTTGGATCCCATTGTATCTAAAAGGACCTTATTATTATTAAAAGGTTAAAAGTAGTCATGTATAGGGGAAGGAGTGATGACAGCCCCAAATTTTTTCAATAAAAATGTTAATTTTTCAAGAAAAATCGTAAAAATGGCTATTTTTAACCAAAAAATGCAATTTTTTGGCTATAAATGCCATTTTTGGGGGACTTTGGCGCCCTCACATATTCGTACCGACACTTGCGCACCCGACTTTTGAGCACCCGAAAAATGCGCGCCGACATTTGCGCAAAGTTCGGGGCGCAAATATCGGCGCGCATATGTCGGAGCGCAAATGTTGGCGCGCAAATGTCGGCGCGCATATGAGGGGCACAAATGTGAAAGTGCAAATTTCAGGAACGCATATGTGAGAGCGCAAATGTCCCCCACTACCATTTTTATATGGCATGGAAATAGCCATTTTCGTCAATAAATTTTTTAGCATATATACCGCAGTTCTATGACAAATCTGTCCAGGTTCTTTAACAGCAATTTTCTGAGGTACATTCAATGAGCATTTATCATCAAACTCTTCGGTTAAATGAGTCATATCTATCTCGGAATAAGCATCACATAATCTAGAAAAAATTTCATGTTAAATTTTTACAACCTTACCTTTCAACTAAACTATAATATTTTGTAATAGATTGAAAATCGTTAGCATTATATTCAGGGATAATTTCTAAAGTCCCAAGTGCTTGAGCTCTATCTCGTACCTAAACACTTAATTATTGATTGATAAATGTTTTGTCTTACAAAGAATTTGCTTGCAATAATAATATTTTCAATTTCTATTTCCATATTTTGGCAGTAATCCAAATTGCTTGAGGTGTTTTCATGATGATAGTTTTTTGTGACTATTATAAGTTCATTGGCGGTTTGCCCCTTGTCCAATTCCTCGATGACTGTAATTGGGTCATATTTTTTATTGTCCTTCCTATCACCTTTTACCACTAAAATTATAATAAGGTTTATTTTATTAATCAAAAAAATATAAACATACATAAAGGACTCATTCCAACTTTTAGGGATTTTTCAAACCGACATGCTTTGCATAAGTTTCTGCTATCTAAATTTTATTTTTATTTATTTTTTAATTTTCTGATACCTTTAGAAACGACACATCTTCTAGCATATGGGCATGTGTATAATTTATTAAATCGTACTGTTCTACGAAAAAATCCTTTACATCCACTAAAATAAAAAAGGCTTTATTGGTAGTTTGATGTTTTGAAAATTGACATTTCAAAACTTTTATATGTTTTTGAGGATCTCCGGAAATACAAAGCCAATCCTGATAGTTTTGGTGCCGTTAGAAAGCTGGATTTCGTAGCAATCGAATGATACCAAAATCATGCCATAACTCTTTCTGACTTCAGAGATATTGCATAATTAGTAAAACATGTCGAAAAAATTGACATTTTTTACTAATTATGCAATAACTCCTCAACCAGAAAAAGTTATAGCATGATTTTCGTGTCATTCGATTGCTATGAAATCCAGCTTTCTAACGACACCAAGACTATCAGGATTGGCTTTGTATTTCCGGAGAAATCCTCAAAAACATATAAAAGTTTCGAAATTTCAAGTTTCGAAACATCAAAGACCGCTTTTTTGGGTTGATCAATAATTTTAATGGGGGTGGGTGTATTGAAGCGCAAATGAAAACATTTCAGAATATAGCCGGAAAACTATTTGACTATTGGGTTTTCTAGGCGGGGAATCGTTGTGCGATTTTTGAGACATTAAAACGCTTCCTTACCCACGATTCAGCAAATTGAATTTCTGAGCCTTTTTAGCTATATACCCTTCATTGGGATAACCTCATTTATTCAAAATCAAAAAATTCCTTCATACTCGAGTTCCACATATCAAAAACCCTGAATACAAAAATTCAGATTGCGTATTAGGGACGTGTCATATGGGTGGTGAGGTATTAGGGGTGTGGTTGATGGGGAGCTTCTATATCTTATCCTTGCACAAGTCGGCCTCTCGACTTGTTTTTCCTGCCTTGGTGTTGTAAACGCTTCTCTTTTTCTTTTTTCTATATATTATCCCTGCTATTTAAGAATAAGGTATAGCTGAATTTTGGCTTTGCAACTCCTAACTTGGGGTAAATTAGCTTTTACTTCGAGTCCGAGTCGAATTTGTACTTTACGACATATTTTTGTCGCTTTATTTCATAATTGTTTCTGCAATTTTGATTTCTGGTGTGATTACATGCGCTTATATGTTCAAATTTCTTCGATTTTTTCTTTAAAATTATTTGTATGCCACCTTTTGAATGTATTTAAAATTTTAATATTAAGGCTGCGCGCTAAACGTCTCGAACAGGCGGTTCGAGACGCTAAACGTCTCGAATTGCATCTCAAATTGAGTCTCGAATTGTTCAAGGCGCTAATAGTGAACGCTAGCAGTCGTGAAACGCATTTCACGACGATTTCCGGGCGCTAGCCATCCAGAAATTATAGTATTTCCAGACGCTAGCCTCCCGGAAATCGTCTAAAAATCGTCCGGAAAAATCGTGTCCGGACGCTAGCTGACCGGAAATCGTCTGGCAATCGTTCGGAAATTGTGAAAATCACTATTTCCGGACGGCTAGCGTCCGGAAATCGTCGTGAAATGTCGTTTTACGCATGCTAGCGTTCACCCTAAACGTCTCGAACTTGAATTCGAGACGCGAAACGTCTCGAATTGGAGACGAATTACAACTAATTCGAACAGCAATTCGAGACGTTTAGCGTCTCGAGCCACTTGTTCGAGACGTTTAGCGCACAGCCTTAGAAAGTTTGCTGTTCCCAACGTTGGAAGTTTTTGAACCATGAAATCACCAATTAAAAGATAAAAAATTGAATTTCGTAAGTTTTTGATTTACTTTTAGCTTATTTTTGAATTTTACACCTATGGATTTTTTAAAATTCGAGTTTTATTTCGGGGGACAAGGCGCATTCTGATTAGGTCAGACTACCTGCAACATATACTTCCATAGTGATAAGTACCGGTGTTATCTCCACAAACATAGCAAAAAGTCTCTTTTCTACTTTCAAGAATATCACTAGGTTTAATATCCATATGTATTATCAACTTAATTGTTAATTAAAAGTTATACATATTAAGAAAAAAATTAACTAAACTCAAGCCTTATCATAGGACTTGAAGCAACGTAATAAATCTGGTAAATAAAATAGTTTAAATTTTTGTTTAAAGAGTGTTTAGCCTGGAACTTTTAAGAGTGATAGGAAGGCACCACCACACTTGCGGAGTAATACTTGCGGAACCGACATTTGCGGAGTACTACTTGCGGATACTACACTTGCGGACCAACACTTGCGGTTACTACACTTGCGGATACTACACTTGCGGACCAACACTTGCGGA
>JAQGCO010000325.1:0-11350 GCA_034700925.1 Acrobeloides cf. buchneri Gr-Nem-00862
GCCAACTTTACAGCAGCATCTCGAAGAGTGCATTCCCAACTTCAAGGTGTTATATCTCCTCAGCACTCCCGAAAATTAAAAAAAAATTTTTCTTGACCCTATATCGACTAGCACCTTGGTTCAAAAAGGGTTTTTTATGTCAAATTGATGCCAATTTGGACTGAAATTTTGTAATCGGGGGGTTTCGGCTATGCTGAATCAATTGGCGATGGTTTTGTGAGCCAATAATTCTATTTTTGATTGCAATCAGCTTACCAAATATGGTAGGTGAGTCTCCAAAGGCACCACTAGGAGGAGCAACCTTCACCCCCTGTGGCCCTAAAGAGGGCCGTTGAGATAAGAAAGCCAATAACGGCAAAGTCATGGGTTGCATGGATACTGGACGTTCGATTGTTGGCTCACAAAACCATCGCCAATCGATTCGCTATAGTCGAAAACTCACGATTACAAAATTTCAGGCCAAATTGGCATCAATGTGACATAAAAACCCCTTTTTTAGCCAAGATGCTAGTCTATATAGGGTCAAGAAAAAATTTTCAGACATCGAGAGTGCGTTTTTTGGATTCCCCGCATCGAAAAACCCATATAGGGTTTTTTAAGAAAATTTTATGTAAACAGTTTTTTCGAACAATAGCCCTATTATTTGCGGCAGTTAATGCTTAGTAGTACTAATTTTTTTGAAACTTTTAGAGAAGGCCAACTAATCTCGGTTTTATTCGATTTTTGGATGGCTGGTCAGGAGACTACATCGACAACTATCAGTAACAATAGTGGGCGTACGTCAGGTTTTTACCTGGCTAGGGTCGGGGGTCGCGACGCCGTCTAAAGGAGGGTCGTGCCTATGGACGAGAGGGTAGCGCTTTGAATGGATAGGGACGTGCGATTAAGAAGGTCATCCATACTAATTTTTTTTAATTTTTATATTTTTTTCGTAAAAATTCCGAAATTCTGATTTTTTTAAATTTATACCCTCTGATATTTAACAAATTTTTTAAGATTTCAAGAAATTTTTAATATAAAATTGAAATTAAAAATTTTTTTGAAAATTTCGTAATTTTTTATTTTACCTGATTAGGGCCGAGGGGTGACGCCGGCTAAAGAAGGGTTGCGCTCAGTGTTTGAATCTGTTATACAACAGATTTTCTGTTGTATTGTACAACAGAATGATTCTGTTGTAATCTGTTGTGTTGTGTTAACATAACAGAAAAACTTGTCGTGTTGCACACAACAGAATATTCTGTTGTACAACACAACAGTTTTGCACGTTAAGAGGGGGGGGGGGGCGCGCTAGCAGTTTTGAAACGCATTTCACGACGTTTTCCGGACGCTAGCCGTCTGGAAATTCGAATTTCCGGACGCAAGCAGCCCGGAAATCGTCTGAAAACTGTTCGGAAATTGTGAAAATGCACTATTTTTAGACACTAGCGCATTTCTGAACGGCTAGCGTCCGGAAATGCGATTTCCAAACGGTTAGCGCGCACCCTAAAACTGTTGTTCAACAACACAACAGTTTTAACACAGCAGATTCAAACACTGATCGCGCCTTGGGCCGAGAGAGTAGCGCTTTTTTTGAAAATTTACCTGACCATACGCCCATCACTGTAAGTTAGGCTTAAAACTAAAAAAATAAAATAAAATTTTTAGCTATGGGAATGATTTTTTTGCTTCTCAATCCGGAATTTCAGAAAAAACTTCATGAAGAATTAGACACCGTTATTGGAAGTGATCGGTTCATCACTTTAGAAGATAAACCTAATCTACATTATACCAATGCTGTAATTCAAGTAAAAGTTTATTGGTAAGGAAAACAAAAAATTTTTCGTTTTTTAGGAAATTTTTCGCATCGGAATTTCAGTTGGCATGGCTCCTTTCCGCCGCACAACCAAAGATGTTCAAATTAAGGGGTATTTTATTCCGAAGCATACCGCTATTGGACCTCAAGGTTCGATCGTCTTACATGATGAAAAGGTTAGTTAAAGGAACGTTCATCAAAAAAATATGCCCAAAAAACGAAATATTCTTAAAATTCATGATTTTTTGAGTACCTTTTGCAAAAGAACCAATATCTAAAACTGTTTTCCTGAAGTTCTAGATCGAATTGAAATTTGAGCATCTTTGAATTCAAATTAATCTGGTTATCGAAACGAAAACCCTGAGTTTTTTAAGTTTATCTTTTAGCTCTTCCCAGATCCAAACAGATTTATGCCAGAACGTTTTCTTGACTCGAATGGAAACTTTAAAAATGTAGATCAAATAATTACTTTTGGAATTGGAAAAAGAGTCTGCCCAGGCGAAAGCTTAGCAAGAATGGAGGTTTATCTATTTATAGCCAATCTCCTTAATATGTTTAAGGTAATCGAATACCCCATATAGAGTTTATTTTAGTAAATTTTTTAGTATTCTGTAATCCCGGAAAAACCACCGACATTGGAAAGACAAATGGGTGCTGGTAACCCACCATTCCCGTTTGTATGCAAGATCGAAGATCGCTTTGGAAAGTCTAAATAAAATAAATTTATAACTTTTTTTGTTAAAGAACCAGGGTCACCGAAATCATTTTTTCGAAAACATGCTATTCTTGTAAATAATTTTTTAGTAATCTATTAAGAGAAAAAATTCTAAAAATCATGTTTTCATGAATTTTTATATGTATTGAAACTTGGGGTCGTTTAGATATTACGTTATCACTTTTTTGGAGAATTTGAAATCTTTTTTGAGTTTTCTATGTAGTCGTGATTGAAATATGTTAAAAAATTCGTCGTTGGTGTCGTGGCTATGCGCTTGGTTTTCACGTTGAAGGTTGAGGGCTCGATCCTGGTCTCTAGCAAATTATTTTTGCTTGATTATATATTTTTGTAAAAAAATTTGATTTTTTTATTTAAAAATCAGGTTTGAAATTAAGTGTTCGAATAAAAGTTACTTCTATCATAATCTTGACATTTTTGTTTGAAAGAAAATTACAAAAATCGGAAAAAAATTTTGAGTGCCGATCTCTATATATAAGATAAACTTCTAGCGATATGTCTATAAAATTACAAAAAAGAAGTTTAACCTTCTTTCTCAGTGAGAGATTGGGCTTTTATTCCGACTATATCCTAATGAGACATCAGTATGTTATGCAATTAAAAAATATGATCAAAATACACGAATAAAGTTCTTGTTTGTACTTAATAATAATTAAAAACCTTAAATAAATATCTGAATCATTAAATCTCAATAAATTCACTAGTAATTAAGCTCGGATATGAGGATAAACTGAATCATTGAACTTTTACGAGTATATTTTTATACGATTTTGGATGGTCCCGTACATTTTTGTAACGTTTTTCCATTATAAAAGGCCTGGTAATATCCACTCAAAATCATTCAATCTTATCTCAACAACGTTCAGTTTTATCTCATTTAACTCAACAACGAGGAAAAAATGAAGTCTTTTGGCATTCTCATCGTTGCTATTATTGGTTCAGCTTTGGCATCTCCATGGAAGAGACAAGCTAGCTCTCAAGCTTCTAACAATGGTTCAAACTGGCCGAGAGTAAATTTTAGACAACGATTTTCTATCGAGTTTGCGAATCTTCGAAAATTCTATACTCATTTGATCAAGAGTAAGTTTTTCGAAGGAAAAAAATTTAGCCTTGCAATAGCTGATTCATGAAAAATGAGAGGGGGAAGTAAATTGGTGGCTGATCCTATGGTCCGCAAAAACTCATTCGAGTTTCATTGTGCTTTTAAAAATTTAGGATTTTGACCAATTTTTAGGAGAAGATACACCCCTTTCTAAAGTCGTTCGATGTTTCGAAACTTGACATTTTGAAACTTTTTTATGTTTTTGAGGATTTCTCCGGAAATACAAAGCCAATCCTGATTTGGTGTAGTTAGAAAGCTGGATTTCGTAGCAATCGAATGACACCAAAATCATGCCATAACTCTTTCTGGTTGAGGAGTTAGTGCATAATTAGTAAAAAATGTCGAACTGGCATTTTTACTAATTATGCAATATCTTGGCAACCAGAAAGAGTTATGGCATAATTTTAGTGTCATTCGATTGCTACGAAATCTAGCTTTCTAACGACACCAAAACTAACAGGATTGACTTTATATTTCCAGAGAAATCCTCAAAAACATAAAAAAATGTTTCGAAATGTCAAGTTTCGAAACATCAAACGACCCTTTCTAAATCTACCCTAGATTTAGAAAGGGTCGTTTGATGTTTCGGAAAAATGAATAAGTTTACGTCTTTTTAGGCAATATTGATGCCGACACGCTTACTACCTACTTTCAACTTCCTGCAGCCGAGCGTCAATGTATCGAAAATTTCTATTACAACTTGAAAGAATATAATCAAACTGATGAAGAAGTGTTAAGCCAGTTGAAAACGGCTTGTCCAAATTCCGCAGATGCCATCCAAGTTCTTCACGACAAATTCAAGGCTATAATTGGACCAATTGTCCAAAAAATTACGGATTTCTTTAACAATTTACCACAATCAATCAAAGATGGTGATAACAAAGTAAGGAATCGTAGTCAATAATAATGCTTTGAAAAAGACAAGGTTTTATAGAATTTCCTAGATTTTCTAGAATCTCATCGATTTCAAGAATTCATTTGGTTCATGGAGCACTAGGTCATCCCTTACCCTTACGGTCGATCCTTACAGGTCTTTCCTTACCGTTCATCCTTTACTGGTCTGTAGTCAGTTTCATGAAAAGTGATGTTGCTATTGAGATCACGATAAACAACTTTGTAGAATATCACTTTTTGTGAAAAAAATGTAGAATGGCCGGGTAAGGAATGACCGGTAAGGATCGTCCGTAACGATAAGGGTAAGGAATGACCTAGTGCCGTTCATGGTTTTCAGGAAAACCATAAAGCTATTTTAGGTTAGCGATGCTTTCAAAACCCTGATTGCCGATAACCAACTTCTGAACCAAACTGCTTTAAAAGAAGTTTTTGTTCCAGCCCTCCAAAGTCTCTATCAAATTCCTGAAGCTGATTTACAAACTTTAGCCAATAACAACCCTATTCTGGCTCCTATTGCCACTGGTATTTCTATTCCAAGGTTCGATTTACATATTTTTTAGGAAATAAAAGCCAAGCCGTCGGCACACTGATCCAAGCAGAAATCGACTTGATTAATACTGGAAAAGTTTCAAATCAATCACAAGTTGATGAAGCTCTCCGCCAATTTGGAGAATTTCTTGGAGATGTGTTTAAACAACCTCTTGCTGGTGTCGACCAAGCAACAGAAGCTAGTCTTCCACAAGATGCCGATCAAGCGTTAGATCATTTTGTTGATCAACAACTTGCCAAATATTTTGGACTGTTTAAGTCGGTTCCATTCTTGAAAGTGAACATCGATGCAAAGAATGATGTCTATGAAATTTTCTTTTAAATGATATGTTGAGGTGTTGTGAACAAAATTTTTTAAATTTAATATCCGATAAATAAAAATGCATTTTTATTGACTTTTTATAAAATACATCATAATCATATAAAAAAAGTTTGGCATATAACAAATATTCGATAACTTCTTTTTTCTTTTGATTATCCGTTTTGGAACTCGTAGATTAGTTATAGGTTCAAACAAATAAATAAACACTAAAGCGAAATTCTTCATAGCATAGCGTAATATTCAAACGACTTCGAACAACTTCAAAATAATGATTTTTAATGTCTAGACTTTGTTATTATTTTTGTTTACGAATATATTATTATCATCATGATTAATCAAATTTTATTGCTATATGACAAATTTAAAATTTTCTAAAATGGTATTATTTCGCTCAATTCATGAGTGTTTGTTAAACAGAGTGAGAATTAAAACTGCTCAACAAATAATTTCAATGACACCAACACCAAAAGCGTAAGTTTTTTTGCTTGCAGGTATATAAATCTATAGAATAGAATCTCGTGTATTTTTTTAACACGCGAACGGTTGGTTATAATTTCTTGACAGAATACTATTTTGAGCTATGCTGATTACGAATATGGCAAAATGAAACAATTTTACTTGGTGAAATTTCGATTTAGTGACCTCCGAAATTTGGGTCATTTTGATGTGTTTAGTAAAATGGGCATACCGTATTTCTTCTAAAATAACCCCCCTCCCTCCTCCTCACTGGTGAATTCCCATGCGCCCAGTCACAGCCTATATTGAAAGTAACGTCATTTGATAGCATTTTTGATGGAGGAAACATATTTAAGCAAATTAGAATGCATGTCTATAAAATTTTTGAGAAAAATCGATTTTTTGTTTTCAGATTTTGGCAAAATAGAGGGGTTGAAAAAAATAATCCCCGGGGGTTATTTTAGAAGAAATACGATATCTCCTCGTAGGAATTGAATTGAGAACTCGACTACTCTTTGTAAAGCTGGTGATTTATCCATAGTATTCTATCAAGAACAACCAACAGTTCGCGTGTTTTTACTTTTGAACTTCTAAAACAATTTTTAGTCCCTTCCAGTGTTGTCCCCTGTACACATGTGTTTGTGTACACATGTATTGTGTACACACGAGCAAAATCTTCGTAGGACTTGAATTTGAATTTATTTCCTTTATAGATTTGTTATTCACGACAAAAGAAAATTTTGGGTCAATGTGTTCAACTCACGAGTACTCATGTGTACACAACACAGTGTGTACACATGTGTACACTTGTGTGCACATATGTACACATGTGTGCACATGTGTACACACGTGTACACATATGTATACATGTGTACACACTGTGTACACATATGTACACATGAGTACACAATGTGTAAACATGTGTTTGTGTACACGTGAGTACACAATGTGTACACATGTGTTTGTGTACACGTGTGCTGTGTACACAAACACATGTGTACACGGGACAACACTGGTCCCTTCCTACGAAAATCCTTAAAAATGCGAATTAACATAGCCTTTTTTGTCCTACAAATAAGCTGATTTTTTTTTCAAAATTTAGCTTTTCTACAATTAACCAAGTGGTAGAAGACATTGCGGTGACAAGATTTAAGCAATATTTACAAATTGACACCGAGCATCCAGATCCAAACTATCGTAAGTATTTTTAGATTTTCTTGAATCTCTATAGACTAGATTTTTAAAGATTTTTCTTATTTTCAACAATTTTTTAGGATCTTGTGAAAAATTTCTTTATAAATATGCGTCCGAACTCGGTCTACAGCCTTGGTCTTGTGAAGTAAATACAAAAACTTATGAAGAAAGCTTTTTTCATTTTTTAGCTAGCACCAGGAAAACCACTGGTTGGCATGACTTTATTGGGAGAAAATCCGTCGCTACCCACTTTGCTGCTATATTCTCATACGGATGTTGTAGCCACCTATAAAGAACGATGGACTTATGATCCTTATAGTGCTTATGAGGATATTGAAGGGAATATTTATGGACGAGGTGCACAGGACATGAAAAGTATTGGAATACAATATCTTGAAGCGATTCGGCGTCTTCAGTTAGCTAATAAAAATAAATTCTTGAGAACCGTTCATGTAATATTTTGTCCAGGTAAAAAATTTTTTAAAGGGTCTAGAGAAAATCTAGGAGAATTCTAGAAAAATCTAGTAAAAACTAGGAAAATCTGAAAAAATCTAAAAATTCCAGAGAAAATTTAGAAAATATTTTTTAGATGAAGAAATCAGCTCCGAAGAAGGGATGGTAAAATTCGTGAAAACCAAAAAGTTTAAGGAACTAAATATTGGCTATTGTTTGGACGAAGGTACAGCTAGTCCCGATGATATCTATCTTATAGCCTATGGAGAAAGAGCCTCTTGGTGTAAGCTTTAAAAGGACGGAGTCAGATTTGTAAATTTAAATGTGTTTTGTGAGCAAGTAAAACAGTTTGTTTATTGAAGCGATTGATCGGTTATTACAAAATTAATTCTTTCGCGATAAAAAAGTCGAAAATTCATCGTTTTACTTTTTTCATGTTTTTTGGGCACTATTACTTTTTTCCCGTTTACTTTTCCCCCTACTTTTTTCCTCATACTTTTTTCCTCATTTGTTCCAATACACAAATTCCTTGCAATCAGGCAACGCTATTTACCGACATTTACGCTTGTGTATTGAAACGAAAGAGGAAAAAAGTAAGAGGGAAAAAGTAAGGGAATAATTCCAATAGAGAAAAAAAGTAATACAGTCAAACCTCGATTTAACGACATCCCCCCTTAATTCGATTTAACGACCCCTCCCTGGGGTGTTGTCAAATCGAGATTTGACTGTAGTGCCTCTTTTTGCTATAGTTTTGATCATTTTCTCAAGCTTCTAGCTCCGTCCCTTTAACCTTTTTTTCAAATTTGTAATTTTTTAGGGGTAAAAGTAATTTGTCAGGGTACATCTGGTCATGGATCACGTTTCTTGGAAAATAACGCAGGTTTAAAATTGGTAATATTAAAAAAAGGTAATCAATTTGTTTCATAATTTTTTTAGCAATCAATTTTGAACAGTTTTTTGGGCTACCGAGAAGAACAAAGAAAAAAATTTCTTAATAAAGAAGTTAAATTGGGCTTATTAAACACGATTAACCTAACAAAAATCGAGGTATAAGAGTTTAAATATTAAAGAAAAAGAAAAATTTAGGGCGGAATTCAACCTAATGTGGTGCCGGCAGAATTTCAAGCATGTAAATCTATTTTTTCAATATTTTAAAGGAGGATGCATTTTGAGACCATTTAAGAGACAAAAATTTTTTCGTAAAAATGACCCTATTGGGGGTAATTTGATGCGAGAAATCGATTGCGCGCACTCCCGAAGTGTAAAAACGCCATCTTGACCAAGTTTTCGTGAAAAATTACCTTTTTTTCATCTTTTTTCGTCACTCTTTTCGCCCATTCCCTTCTGTATTCACATGGAAATCATAGTGCTCTTTAGAAATCTTTTCCTCTTTATAATACTTCTAATCTTGCTAAAAATGTCGGATTGCAGATGGGAATGGGCAAAAAGAAGCTATGAAAGAAGTTAAAAAAGGCTCAATAGGATCATTATGAAAAAAAGATGAAAAATGTTCACGAAAAGATGAAAAAAGGCGAAAAAATAGACTATTTTTCACGAAAACTTGGCCAAGATGGTGTTTTTACGCTTTGGAAGTGCGTGCAATCGATTTCTCGCATCAAATTACCCCTAATAAGGTCATTTTTACAAAAAATTTTCTCCCAAAAGGTCGCAAAATGCACCCCCTTTTAATGCTTACCTTAAAGAGGGTGACATTTGAGGTCTAATCCAAGAAAAAAATTTTTTTAAAGAATCATTTTTAGGAGTAAAATCATGCGAGAAATTGATTGATCGCATCGCCGAAGCGTGAAAACGTCATCCTGACCCTGATTCAGGGAAAACTTTGTTTTATTTTATATCGAAAGTTGATGAAATAAAATTTTCAACGATTGTTGATATAAAAAACAAAGTTTTTCCTGAATCAGGGTCAGAGAAGCATTTTCACGGTTCGGCGATGCACACAATCGATTTCTCGAATGATTTTACCTCTAAAAATGATCTTTTTAGAAAAATTTTTCTTGGATTAGGCCATAAATGTCACCCCTTGAATGATTTAACCAAATTTGTACAAAAAATTTTATTTTAGGGTTCGATATCCGATTATCGCCATTTGAAAATTTTGATGTAATTCTTTTTAGGCATATCTCTCTGTATATAAAATTTTTTATAGAAATTCGAAGAGATGATGGCTGGTTGGTGTAAAAATGCCGGACCCGATGTTACTTATGAATTTGTGTCCAAAAATAGAAATACACCGACTACACCTATTTCAAAAGAAGACCCTTGGTGGAGTGCTTTTACTTCGGTTCTCGATGAAGAGTAAGTAAATTTGTTGAAAAAATCTTTTAAATTTTATTGTTAGAAATCTCAAATATTCACCAGAAATTTTCCCCGGTGGTTCGGACTCGAGATTTTTACGAGAATTGGGTTATAAAGCGATTGGATTCAGTCCTATTATTAATACGAAACTGCGAGTTCATGACAACGATGAATTTTTGAATGAAAAAGTTTTCCTCAATGGTATACAACTATACACGAAAATTATTGAGAGGCTAGCAAATCTGCAACCATTTCATGAATAATTTTAAAAAAATAAAAATTCTTTGATAGTTAACTTTTTTTATAACTTTTTATTAAACTTGAAGTGATATATTTTTAAAAGATGATATCTCGAAAGTTCGAATTACCCGCGGCATTAGAAATTCGGAGTATGGGAATTGAAAGATGATCTCGAGAGAAGCATTTTTGCAAGTTTTTGAGTGGTCGCAACTCAAAAAATATTTGGTTTTGACATATCGAAGTTTTGAGAAAAATGGATCGCAGGTATGGAACGATGTTTAAAGTAAAATTTTTTCTATAAATCCGTGTTTTCCATGATCAATGTGTCATTAGAGAGCTTAAATCCTGTGCTTCATTTATATCTTGTGTGTATGTGGTCATTTCATAAAAAAGTGATCGAAGAATGAGTTTTTCAAATGAAATTTTTACAGGGTCAAAAAATCAAAGAAATGACCCTAGCAAAAAATTTCTCCACTACAGAGCATCCAGAAAGTAGCTAAAAATAAACTACAACTCTCCCTCTTGCTCCTACATTTGGTCCCGGGTCAAAATCAGGTACTTAAAAAATCGTTTGGCTATTATGAAGATTATGGTCAGAACTCCCTAAAATTGGTTTTCAATCTTAGTCGTGCCGCTAGGAGTCTCTCTCGGTGATTCTTCGAACGCTCGCCCCCCCCCGATACTCAGATGAAAATAGGTTCTGCTGCTATTATTTAATTGGTGTGTTAATTGAAATTAAATTTTTTTATTTTACTATGAAGAAAAACAATACTAACTGAAGTTTCAATAATTTATAACAAAACACAAGATATCAACTTATATCCTACATATATTTTAAAATCTAAGAATGCTCAAATATTGACATAAAATGGTTCAAAAGCTTCTTGAGACAAAAATTCGGAGCTCTACACTATAGGGGAGACCACCCACGTGAAAAAATTTTCAAAAATTTTTATGGAAATGACTCCTCTATGGGTATCCCCCTATTGTGTAGTAGCTCTAAAAATTCTAGTTAGTAATGAAACTTGTGATGCCCAGTATCTGTCGATTACATCACAAATAGTAGAGTTGGGCGAACCGATGAATTTTCAGAATTTCGATCAAGAAAAAATAATATTTCTTTAATCCATGAGGACGGTTCTCCCCCTTGTTCGCTCCCAAAATGGTCTGAATTTTACGAAAAACTTGAAGAACCGGTATTTGGGTTTAAAGGATCAGTCCAGTCAGTTACAACTATATGAAAAAATGATATATTTGGAAAGATCATGAAAAATGGGGCATTTTTTGTTTTTACGGCAT
>JAQGCO010000326.1:0-11348 GCA_034700925.1 Acrobeloides cf. buchneri Gr-Nem-00862
TCAGGACAATTTATTCTAGCGTTCTACCATTCGTTTTTTAAAAATTTCCTGTCAACTATTTTTGACCATGGTGTGCGTGGTACATGTCTATAACAATTTGGATGTAAGTTGTAGATTTTAGCCTGAAACACACACTTTTTTAACGCTCGAACCGTTTAAGGCAACCTTGGAACACTCAACAGAGTGTTTCTTAAGATAGAGTTTATCTCCGGGGTGCCTGTAGGACGAAGGGTAAAATATCATGACTTTTCGACAAAAATCATGAAAAAATTTTTTGAATTTATATGGAAAAATATGAAATAACATTACCATTGTGTTCAGCGCCAAGAAAAAACACAAAGAGAAGATACCTTTGATTTGTGATGGAGTAGCCAGGATTTTTGACTTTTTTCATCCATATAAGCTTATATCGATAATATTGTAAAAAATAATTCATATACGAGCTTAACTGGAACTTTAGTCAACAAATTTTTTAATCCCAGAAGGGGTCCAAAGTGAATTATACTTTGAATATCCACGTTCCCGTGTATATTCAAAGTTATATTTGGATAGCGGAAAAGATGCGTCGGCAACCAATCAACTTACATAAGAATAATTTACATAAACCTCAACTCGTATAAACTTTGCCACTTAATTCGTTGAAGTTAAACTCTTAGTTTCGGCCAAGTTTATACGAGTTGAGGCTTATATGAGTTGATTTTTATGCGAGTTGTTCTTCTGTCAGTTGATTAGTTGCTGATGCGCCATATAAAATTAGGTTAAACTGTTTAACCGATTTTTGAAAAAACATATAGAAAAAACGATATAACTTTTGAAAGAATTTTTTAAATTAAAAATTCTTTCAAAAATTATATCTTTTTTATGGAGTTTTTTCAAAAATTGGCTAAAACATTACTTTTTTAATTTTTTTTATAGTGTGTTATTAGATTCAATACCATAAATTTAAAAAATTTTTAATAGCTGAACTACAGTATATTATTTAATCTGCTATAAAAATTAATCTGCTATAAAATATGCCTACACAAAAATACGTGTAACATGATGATAGGTTCATTCTTCAAAACTAGCCCATAAGAGTCTTATGATAAGACATCCATTAAATAAAAAGGATGCATAAACATCTCTTCAGGAAGCCTATATATATCCTTATAAAAGAAATCTCAGTCTGTTGACAATCATACAATTTTCTCACTGCTATTAGGCACTTCCTTTATTCTAAGAATGAGGTAAGATTAAAAGTTAGTTTTTGAGAAAAATATTTACAGTATAGTTCAAAGATCTTGGGACCATTTTTCTTTTGAGCGCTGTGGGGAACATAATTTATTTATTCAGCTCTACTAATCACCTTACATACAGGGCCCTCTCCTAACCCCTTATACCCACTAGGTGACTGTTTATTTTGAAGGAGAGAACTGCTTATTTTCAACCATCTTTCTAAAATGATACCATATATGATACTTATAGTAACAAGATTGCCATCGTATTACTAATTGTCGTGACCATCTCATATGGGCGAAGATACTGTGGAAAAACTTTGATGTCTGAAATGTTTAAAGCCTGTGTCAACGCCAATTGTGAAAGTGAATCAAATTTTCAAAAAATTCCGATGAATCATCTCAAAAGTTCATCGTTTTACCAAGGTATTCATTATTTTTATATTCATTATTAATTCTCTACATACCATTGCTATTTTCCAAAATACTCAAAAATTCAAAACTCTGCGAAATTAAAAGATTTTCGATGCCGTTTTTTGGTCATAAAAAAAGTTTTTCAAAAGTGCAATCATGAGAATATCATGCTTTTGAAAAGGTAATTTCAAATCCCGGTAAACTCTGCTTCCAACAATCTTTTAAAAAAGTTGGCTCACCATAGCACAATGAGTTTTATAAGTCCATAAATAATAGGTACCGGGTTCTATCCCGTCCGAAGATAATTTTTTTACATCCGGCAAAATGGCTCAAAATTTTTTCCTATGGGTATTTTTTGCAAAAATCACGAATTTGTATTATTTTTTCATGAAAATGTTTTAGAAAGATTGAAAATTCGATTTTTTTTCACAATTTTATATGTAAATTAGCTAATTCTTTTGCATAATATCAAATATGTAGGTGGCTTTTTAGACTTTTTTTCTTCGAGATAAACTTATGTCAAAAATATTTTTTTAAATCGTTCATGTACGAGTTTGAGATGGAACTTTTGACGAAAAAATTTTTTACCCCAGAAGGGGTCAAAAATGAATTATTAAAAAACCGTTGTCCCCCCGTCGATTTTCAAAGTTATGAAATCAACCCATAAATCTGAATGGTGGAAAAGATGCGCAATTAAAAATAAGGATAGTATGTTGTAACATTTTGTATGAAAACCTCGAGAAAAAAAGATATATTTTTTAAAGAAATTTTAAATTTTTTTAAAATCAATCCTTCAATCTTATTTTTATAGGCATCAGTGATGTTTGCTGCAAACGTGAATGTACTCCGAGCTTCATGAAGCAACTTTGTTGCTTGTAATTCATAAGATTTTAATTTTATCTTTTTTATTCATTCAATTACTTGTACTATAAGTCTAACAAGGGAAGATCGCAGGTTTTTTTGTCTCGCAAATTTTTTATCAATATTATATTTTTAATTTTTATCATTTTTAGTGAAAAAATTAGCTGCTAAATCATCACGGTTAAAAAAGTTGACACTTTAAAATATAAAATTTCGACACTTATAAAATTATAATAAATGATAGATCGCTTCAATGATCAGACTGAAATCAGGCAAAAATTCAACACACACGATAAGACACAAAAACACCGTTTTCTAACTTTGTTACATTTAGCAGCTAATTTTTTCACCAAAAATCGTGGTATTTACTGACTCATCCTATTGCTTACTTTATCTTGTTATATTAATTTATTAATAAAATCAATCTGAATTAAAATAAAATCAGTAAGTGAAAGATTGAGAAATATTTTTAGGGTTCGAGAATGCGAGCAATCGATCCCCCGCATAAAGTTATCTCCATATGGATTATATTTAGAAAAATAAATTACCGGATCCAAAAAAATTTTTAAAAAGGGTCACCCTGTACTTTTTTTTCCGCATTTTTTTTCGTTTAAATTTTAGAAAGTTGCTATTGCCAACTTTGATCTTTATACTTTTTTATCCACACTTCTTTTCCTGTTAATTATACAAAAAACGTCTATCAGGTTTTTTATATGCACAAAAATTTTGGCTTCGTTTTTTTGCTGCAGCCACCAAAGAGCTGGGCATTTTTGTTTTCAAAAAAAACTATTCGTCTGAGTAGCCAACCAAAATCGTCCATGGCACTGAAGAACACTATGCTTAGCCTTTCTCCCTTGGATGTTGATCGAGCGTTTCTTTTATTCATATGTAGATTTTTACAGAGTGTCCCAAAAAATGATACTTTTGCGATTTTTTAAAATTTTTTCGATTTTTTTAATTTTTACAAAAATAACCTTATAGGGGTTTTCTATACGAGAAATCGATCGCACGCATTGCCAAGCCTTGAAAACTATGTGTTGGCCTATCTTCGCTTCAATAAACACATCTTTTTTCTGATTCAGGGTCAGAGAAGCGTTTTCAGGGTTCGGAAATGTGCGCAATCGATTCCTCGCATAGAAAAACCTCCTATATGTCTATTTTTTGTGAAAATTAAAAAACTCGAAAAAATTTAAAAAATCGCAACAGTGCCATTTTTGGGCCATCCTGTATTTGTAAACAAAAGTGATTTTGTCTGATTTATATTTTTTAAACTTAATTTTTTTACATTCAAGAACTTCTTTCACCCATGCCACTCATGTTTCTTGCACAACTTGTCTATGATCTTATCACTAAGTTATCATGTGATTTTATGTATTGAAAGGAAGTTTTTTTTGACATTTTGTTTATCAAAAATCTTGATGTTAAGCTTCGGATATAGTTCGCGGGAAATAGCTGCGAATAGCTTGGTTGCCTCAGGGCATGAATTTCATGACATGTGGGAAAAAAAGCTCAGAAAAATTCGCCCCGAAAAATAGGTTCGAAAAATTTGTCCTGAGGAATTACTATGCTAAAACCATAAACTATAAAGACGTTTAAATTTTTTTCTATTTTTGCAGATTTAAGAAAAATCATATTTCCAGTTACGTAGACATAGGGCGGGGCCCGCCCCTCCCATAATGGAAAAAATGAAAAAAATTCTAATGGTTCCCCTTATGTTTTTTCCCAAAAATTGGGAAACTTTTAAGAAAAAGCAAAAACTTAAGATCGCCAGCGGGGATTGAGCCAGCGCCAAAAAACGAAGATCTGAAGTTCAGCGTCATCGTCAGCAGCTTGCTTTTTCTTTAACGCAGTAATTTGTTCAAAAAAGTGATGTTCTACAAAGTTTTTCCTCATGATCTCAGGAATTCTATGAGCTATCGCTCATCCCCAACGGATTCAAAATGACCGAGATACATGCAAGCGTTGACAAAGAAAAAAATTCCCAAAATGAGAGCTATCACCTATCGGTAATCCCTACGCCCGTCTTGTACCGTTAATCGGTCGATGGCACACAGGTGTTAATCACAGTGTGATTAACACCTGTGTGTGAGTAGTGGAAAATACACCGCCAAGTATTTACCAATTAACGGGCATTAGTTGTAGGTCTCGGTAGCACAATGGTAGTGCACTTGGACGGTACTCAGGAGCCTGGTCCGGGTTCGAGTTCCGGTCGGATCTGAATTTTTGAGCTCACTGAGATATGGGCTTTTGAATATGAGCTCCTAAAAGTAATTTTTCGTAATAGCCTCTCGAAATCCAACCGGAAAACCTATAAAATTTTTTGCCCAATTTCAAAAATTCCCTAGATTTCCACGCTCTCGGCGTGGTTTAATCCGAGCTCCAAAAATTCTCAAAATGAAAGCGTTGACAAAGACGATGACAAAAACTCTAGCGTGTGTGGACATCCTAAACCACTAAAAAAGACATATTTATAGGAAGATTTTTCTTGAAGGCTTTTTCATACCTATTATTTTTTACTTGATGTGTTTTTATGCCGTGATTTTGAATTTTCAACTAAAAAGTTTAATTTAAATTTTTTAGCCCAAAATGGCAGAAACTTGTGGAATTGTTGTCAATGTGAAAAATTCTACCAAAAATTCAACCGAAATAGAAATCATCTTTTGCATGCTCAACCACAACAATGAACCAAAACTGCGAAAACCAGCGAGGATTGTGACCACCGAGGCCACAGATTTCAAAAAAGGTGATTGGATCCAGCTAATCAACAAAAATGGAATACAAGGTTGGAAAGTGCTTGAAACTCCTGAATTGCCAACTGAAGTGGTTAAGGATAAAATTGGTGGAAGTGTTAGGGTAAATATGCAAATTTTGGATTTTTATGAAGATTTTTAAAACAAGTTCCGCAAGAGTGTGGGCAAAGAAAGCAAATTTATTGGGGTCAATTACCTCACAACTGTTCAAAGATTTCGATATATACTTTTTTCTTACCAGGAAACAGGTCATGGTGTCAATGAAAAGTTTGAAGATCGTTACCTAGGCGTCATAATGACACCTCGACCAAGGAATAATCTTTTAAATTGACCGAGATGGCCTTTTGAATATGAACTCCTAAAAGTAATTTTTCGTAAGGGTCGGCACAAGCTCGCACATTCTATCGTACTGAATGCAAGCAAAAGTACGATAGCTCACAAGCTATCGTACGAAGTTATCGTAAAATTAATTAAAAGTATGATAAAATCGCCACAAGCTGTCGTACGAATCGTACGATGCAGTACGATGGCATCGTATGAAATTTGTCGTATAGCTTGCATTAGCTTGTGCCGTCGCTTGTGGTTAGTACAATAGCTTGGGCCGACCCTAAAAGCCCCTCGAAATTCAACTGGAAAACCTATAAAAATTTTTACATATTTTTATTCACCATAGTCGGAAACGGGGTATGGAAGTTTTCAGGCCAATTGGAGAAACTTTTGGGAATTATGCAGTCGATTCTTACAGAGAGTGACTTTTAAAAATTTATAGGTCCAGTGTACAATCATCCCATTGCAAGAAGATATTGTCAATATGAAAGAGTCAAATGAAAAGAAAGGTTATTGTGTTGGTTACTCGAAAGAGTTTGGAAAGGTGTTAATTGCGTTCGAAAATAAACTGAAGAAATATCATCCCTACTCAGGATGGGTTGGCACACTGTAAGTCAATTGGGTTGTTCCAAAAGTTTTTAAACTTTTTCAGCCTTGACCATGATGAAAACAGCAAAAATTCACATGTTTTCGAAACTCTACGCAAGCAGAATCAAACCTATTGGGTCATGAGTGCACAGAATTATGAAGAAATAACATCAAAAGAAGATGCTGTAAGCCAAAGTTTATACAGGGTGGCCCAATAAAAAGTAGCTTTTTGTGATTTTTTGGCTCCCGGTTCATAAGGATTTTCTTCATAATAGAAATTTTTTCACAAAAAGCGATGCTCTACAAAGTTATTCTTGAGATCACGACGGACAACTTTGTAGAACGTCACTTTTTGTGAAAAAATTTCTGTTATGAAGAAAAACCGTATGAACTGAGTCCCGAAAATCGCAAAAGCCACTTTTTTATGGGCCACCCTGTACTTCACAAAAACTTTTTCTACTCTTTTAGATCAAATACGGATTCAACTTTGTAACAGGCTTGGTTATAATGGAGAAAAACGACAAAATGTTTGTTTGGAATGAAGACGTTGGCTTGTTACATTTTCTAAAAAATCCATTGTTAGAGCTCAAGCTTGGTCATTGGGTGGAATTTTCACCTATGTATGCATTTTTTCAAATTAAAAATAAAAATTTTAAAAATTGAATTTTTTAGATTTTATGAAAAAGGGAACATAGCATCGATGGTCAGAAGAACAAAGCAGATGTATGAAACTAAAGTTGAGGGTGAACTTATAAAGGTGATTATTTTTTATACTTTTTATGCTGATGCTTCGAGATAGCAACTAAACAATAGATTTTTCAAAATTCTATTTTTGATCATTTTTTACAGCTCAAAACCATAATCGACGTTCCTCGAAACCCTGACCATCAAGGAAACTTTCTTAGTGGTTGGGGAAAAGTCATTGATCCAAACGGTTTGATAACCGTAAAAATGGAAGAGCGTCAAATCGGCGTCACATGCGAATGTAAAATTGAGGAAGACAAAGTGAATTGGATCATTTCTGAAGTCCACCTTGAAGTCGAGCCGGTAAAAGCGTTTGAAATTTTTAAGCTAAAAAAATGTTTAGAATCCGACTTTTGGAACTTCAAAGCCTTTCAACAAAAACTCTGATTTTTCAAAGAAGACTCCACCACTTCTCACGACTTTGCTTAAAAATGTATGTGGCTTATTTATAAAATGATGCACTGCAAAATTTGCATAAAAATGCAAAACTTTTGGAACACCGAGATTCTAACCTGAGGTCAATTGATTGTAAGTCCAATGCGATATCTCTCCACGGCGCACCAAAGGGGAAAAAGATGCTGCAAGGGTCAAAAGTTTAAAAAAAATTTCGCCAATCGACTCATCTCGCCGAGCGCTTCAAAACAAGTACATATCATGGGGTTTTGGGGTTTGATCCATGGCCGATTTGCTAACGTGCTAGGCCTTCACTCATAGGGCGCGGGTTCGATCCCGCGCCCAAAAGTCACTTCAAAACGAGTATCATCATATCATGGGGTTTGTTTGCCAGATGATTAGATCTAATTTTCACCTCCATCGCATTATGGTGAGACTCAAATCTCTGTAAGCCAAGCTGTAGAGCACTACTTCATCCAATAAAAAAGCATCCCAATCCACATGCTTTTCCTTAAGACTGTGGTCAATTTTCTCTGTTATATTTTTCGGAAGGTAACATCGAATACGAGTTTGCATATCCACATTTTTATGCGGGGAACACGATGGCGTTATTATTTTTCCATGAAAAATTAGAAAAATCTAAAAATTTTTTCTCCAAATTTCTTAAAAAATTTTCAAAAATAATAGTTCCATAGTGTTCCCCCACATACAAATGTGGATATGCGAAAATTTTCATGAATATTGACAACAAAAATAAAAAATGACTTTTGGGCGCGGGATCGAACCCGCGCCCTATGAGTAAAGGACGAGCACGTTAACCAATCGGCCGCAGGGCAAATCCCCTCCCCAAAATCCCATGATATGGTATTCGTTTTGAAGCGCTTGGCGAGATGAGCCAATTGACGAAATTTTTTTACATTTTGACCCTTGATGCACCTTTTCTTTTTTTAGTGAAGGCCTAGCACGTTAGCAAATCGGCCATAGATCAAACCCCATGATATGTTACTCATTTTGAAGCCCTCTGCGAGCTGAGTCGATTGACCTTTTTTTAAATTTTGACCCTTGCCTGTACCTTTTCGACATTTTGGTGTGCCATGACTACTATCGTACCTTCCCATTTCAGGATCAAAATTTTTGATAGTCCATAGCGCATTGGATAAATGAAGACGCCCATCCGACCTGCAAAGTGAAGCAACTTTGAGTCCACAGGTTCGATTCCGCTAGAGTCAAATTTGTGATTTTCAAGAAAATAATGAAAGACAAAACTTCTATAAGACCGAATTTATTTTTACCTATCATAATTTTAATTAATCAAAAGCTTGCTCTAGCAGTAGGCCCAACGTTGCTTAGCTCGCCAGATCGGACAAGCAACTTCTTGCCAGGTCGGACGGTCGTCTTCTCTATCCACGGCACTATGATGTATCTAAAGTGGAAATCGAAATAGCCGAGTGGCTATCACTCTGAACTTCCAATTGATTGGATCACGTTATAACCCCCAAACAAATTAATTTTGAAAAAAATTTAGACCACATCTTTCAATGGTGTAATTTATGCTCAAAGTGGTATCGAAATTGGTGCTTACGTCTATGATGTTCGTCTTCAAAATCCACTCGTTTTATTCCGATCTGACAAGTAAATTTTTCCTTCAATTAAAAAAAACAAATTTTTAAAGAATCGAAAACAATCAAAAAATCAACCTTGGTGATTGGGTTTCAATAAAAATGGATCAGGGAAAAAATTCTCGTGGTGTAATTTCAGTGAAAAAATTGACGGATCCAGTTTTTGAAACGCGAGTGGTGAATGGAGATGTTGAAGTAAAAAAATTTTTTCTTGATAAAAATCAATTTTTTCCAAGGTTCGAGCAATAGTGGAACGAATTGCCTATGATACGAGCAAATTGGTCAGTTATAATATAGGAAATGTCAGGGATTCCAATAGAGTTCTGGGAGAGATTTTGGAGCCTAAAGTGCGCTTGAAGGTAAAAGTTTCATTTTAATTTTGTTAAATTTGATTTTCTACTAAATTTTGAGCTCAAAAAATTGATTTTTTACATAAATCTGAACTTAAAATTCCAGTTTTAGTTAATTTTGGCCTCAAAATTCGATCATCTACAGCATCAGTCGGCAAGGTGGGAGGAAGGGACCCCGATGAGGTGGTCCCCCCCCCCCCAACTCATTAAATTCGGCTAAGGTTTTAAAAAATAGACCTTTTTTTAGCTTGAGGTAGTCTTCTGACACCCAATTGTTATGGACCACCTCATATGTTCAGCGGGGTCCATGCGGTGGTCCCCCACAATTTTGGATCCATGAGTGCGTCGGTCAGAGGGAGACTCCCCCCCCCCCCTGCCGACCTATGATCTACAGAATCTGAGCTCGAAATTCGATTATTTGCTGAAATTTTGAGCTCAAAATTCAACTTTCTACTGATTTTTGAACTCAAAATTCTATTTTATACAAAATTTTAAACTCAAAATTCGAGTATACTACATAATCTTAAGTTCAAAAATCGATTTTCCACTGTTTGAGTTCAAAATTCGATTTAAAAATTTAGATATGGTGCAAAAAAGTTAAACCAATTGATGGAACATTTTGGGTGGTTTCAAATAATCCAGATCCAGAAGAAGTCCAATCTGGATTTGGTGGCATGGATTGCACCAAAGTGGTAAAGAAAAAGCCATCAGTGCCAAACATGGAATACAAGGTAACATCACAATAAAACTTGAAAAAAAGATGTATATGGATTTTCCATCAAAAAAACAAATTTCATCACCCATGGTTTAGAAGAAGTGGAGCAAAATTCATCTTAAACAGTAGGGTTCGATCCCCGATGCCGAAATTGGGTTTTTAGCAAATTTAGAAAAGTTGTCAAAACAAACCTCTAAAATTACTTCAAAAAGTTTTGTCTAGTTTTATTTTTCGATTTTGATCTATGTAGACAAATTTTTGGCCTCTTGGGATCGAACTCTCCTCGTTCAAGATAATGAAATTTTAAGAACTTCTTCATACACATCCAAAAGTTCAGTCCATTCATACTCAGCAGGATCTAGCTCCTACTCAACAGGCACTTGCTTCTGCATCATGGATGATGAATTTTTGCATGAAGTTTATTTTTTAAATCCATTTTTAGTATCTCTTCACAACATCAAAAGAATCTTCAAAAATGAACAAATCCGAGAACGAATCAAATACCTCCGCTACAAGTTCCTCCACACTACCTGGTTTTTCAAGCGTTCATTCCATCTCTTCTCATCCATCTAGTGACACTAGTTCCGACTCAAATCCACGTTTAACATCAAATCATCAGGAGTATTCGAAAAATCTACATCTCCAAAGCAGACTCCATAACGAACCAAATCCAGAAAATTGCCCATGTGGAAGTTCACATTTGCATACCAAAAACAATTATAGAATTTCATCCAGCGCTACACTGGATGCTATTTTTGATGAAGTAAGATTATTTAAAAAAGTAAAAAATCAACTTTTAGTTCGATGATGATCCGATTGAAGTCACAAAAGAAAGAACTTTTTCGCCACCTATGGTTGATTACAATAAAACTTATATTTCGGCCAGCCGAAATGGCTATAATTATGAAAACCTTCATCCAAGTCATCGCTCAAATTTCAACTCGCGTGACTTTTATTACAATGAATTGATGGGAAAACATGAAAATTTTTATGAAAAGGCAAAAAAATTGTAGCAATAAAAGATTTTTTAAATAAAATTTTTCTTAAATCCCCAAAATTGAAAATGATTTCTTAACCCTGATTCAGGGAAGATGGTGGGTGTATTGACGCGAAAATGAACTATAATTCGAATTTTCTCCGGAAAACCGAATATCTAGGGTAACAACCATCGAATTTGTACGCGAAGTGAAAACAATAATATAGACAGTCTTGTTCAAGATACTCTAAAGAAGATATCCGCCGAGGATAAAGCCGTAAAACTTATTAAAGGACCAGTCCAGTCAGTTACAACCATATAAAAATATATTCGGAAAGATCATGAAAAATGGAGCATTTTTTGTTTTTACGGCATGTTCTGAATCGTTGTAGTTTTC
>JAQGCO010000327.1:0-11343 GCA_034700925.1 Acrobeloides cf. buchneri Gr-Nem-00862
CAGAAAAAATCACGCGCTGACAGGAGCGTGATTTTTTTTATCAATTTTTGAAAAAATTGAAAAAAATCACCTTGGTCTCCCTTTATGTTTTTTTCAAAAATTTTCGAAAAAAACTGAAGGGGGACCAAGGTAAATTTTTTTTCAAATCCCGTATCGGGAATCGGTCCCGTCCCGGATCCCGAAAATCCAGCCATAGCCCATCCCGAAAAATCCCGTCCCGGCCAATAAGTCAATCCCGAACTCGGGATCGAACACTAGTCTTTTCTACATGAAATTTTATTTTAAAAATCTGGCTCGGATACGGACTATATTATTGCTTAAAATATTTTCGTAATTAATCCGCGTGCTTATGTCAATCACTTCCACCTTAAAATACCAAAATTTTGCCCTCGAGTAACCCTCGAAGATATTTCCCTTATTTCGTCACATTTTTCGAATTTTTTTCAACAAACAACATTTTCACAACTTTCTCCACTTTTATAATCATCTCAAATATTTGTGTTATGCAACCTATATCAAATTTTTCTTCTTCTCACTCAGTTCCTTTTTTCTTTTATTATTTGGCTCGAAGAGAGCGATGCGTCGTGACACTAACAAGCATTTTAAATTGTTTTGTTGCGCGAAGCGGAACGTTGTTCCAATCTACAATCACACCAGTCTTTTTGGAGAGGTAGATTTTTAAAAAATAGTTTATTAGGGCAATCTGTTGTGGTTATGTCTTCGAATGTTTCGATTCGAGGAACTGGAACTTTTTTATTGAAAATTCCAATTTTTGATCCCCCTTCCCATGGGGTTTTCTTGCTTTGTTTTTATTTTATTTGTAAAATACTTATTTTACGATAAAGTGATCTCTGCCGCTGTTGTAAGGGGGTGAAAATGCTTCCTTGACCCTGATTCAAGGAATGGAGTTGGTGTATTGACGCGAAAATCGATTCTCGCGTCAATACACCAACTTTATTCACTGAATCAGGGTCAAGAAAACATTTTCATGCTTCGGGAATGCGCGCAATCGATTCCCCACATAAAATTTCCCCTATATGGGTCATTTTTTAGTAAAAAAATTTTCTGTCTCAAAAATCAACCATTTTTTAATCACCCTGTAAAATTGATTGTTTTTCATTTCTGTCAAAAAGATTTTTTACTGGCAAAAGTCCATTTTTGCCAAAAAGTTACACTTTTTACATAAACTAATAAGTCGAGAGAGTTGCTCCCTCGACATGAAAGTTTTTTCCAAAAATGCCCGAAATCAATTTTTGAGGCTTTCGAAAAAATTTAACTCGTAATTTTTGTTTAAAGGGGGGGGGGGGGTACAGATCGAGTCCGGATCTCGAAAAAAAGTTTTTTCTCAAAATTGGCTGATTTTTGGTACTCTGGGGTTTTCGGGCACGAGAAATCGATTGGCGCAAGTCCCGAGTATCAAAAAAATTTTCATGACCCCCTATTGGGGGTAGTGGTGAAAACATGTAACAAAAAAAACATGTTTTTTTGTTTTTGAAAACATGTTTTCACCACTACCCCCGATAGGGAGTCATGAAAATTTTTTTGGAACTCAGGACTTCGCCAATCGATTTCTCGTGCCCGAAAACCTCCGAGTACCAAAAATCAGCCAATTTTGAGAAAAAATTTTTTCGAGATCCGGCCTCGATCTATACCCCTCCCCTTTTAACAAAAAATCCTAGTTGGGAAAGCGAAGCCTAAACCTAAACCTTTGAATCATAGGTTACCAAGGGGGAAGATACAGTACTCCCCCCCTCACCACTCATCCTCGGACCTTCCGCCTTTATAGTCATTCATCCATCCATCATGAGGGTTCGTGTACCCTCCCCCTTCCAATCCATTCATCATATAAATTTTTGAAAATTTTAGCATGTACCTCCTAAAAGGCTATTCATCCATTCATCCTGAGGGTCCGGTGTATCCCCCCTACTGGTAAACTATGCTTTGAACTTTCAACATTTTCTACAAAAGTAATTCCAAAATTTTTTTTAATTTTTGTGTTGCTGAACTTGATCTTGAGCTTTTCTCTTATACAACTTGTTTAATCCGACTTTGATCTTGTAATCTTCAAACTTTTCTACAAAATCCAATTTTTTTTCTTATGTAATATTTACTTAATGAACCTCAACAAATTATTTAAATAAATATCGGAAATTTTCTTTCAAAAAATCTTGTGTAACATTTGAGCTTTTTACCTGTTACCTCTTCATGTTGTCTTTGAGTAGGCCGCTTGAATTTTCCTCAAAAATAAAAAATCCTGAGTGAAATTTTTTGCAACAATCGTGTTAAGTTTTGCCAATATGACGTACTTTTTGATTGATCCTTTCATTTTTTTAGGTCACGATTTTGGCTGTCAAAAATCTGAATGTGAAAAATATTTTAAAAATTTAATTTTTCTTTATTTTTTTCTATATTTTTCTATTACATGGTGCAACCAGGGGATATAGAAATTTGAACGTGACAAGTTATTGAAACGAAAATCTGGAAAGAATATAATCTCCAAACTGCACCATGGGAAATAAGCATTCAAATGATCCGAACAAAAGGATTATTCCGATTCATGATAATAGTGGCAAAAAGTTGAATTTCTTCTGTAATTGGTTTACGAAATCGAGGCTAGACCCAGTGAATTTGGCGCAAACATGTCCTCCACCGGTAAGAAAATTAAAAAATTTTTTATTTTTTAAAATTAAACTCATCAAAAATGGATTTAAAAGGTTTATAAATTAAAATCAATGGAAATTAAAGGGCTTAGGACAGGGCATAGGACTAGGCTTAAGCTTAGGACTAGGCTTAGGCTTAGGACTAGGCTTAAGCTTAGGCTTAGTACTAGGCTTAGGCTTAAGCTTAGGCTTAGGCTTAGGACTAGGCTTAAGCTTAGGCTTAGACTTAGGACTAGGCTTAAGCTTAGGCTTAGACTTAGGACTAGGCTTAAGCTTAGGCTTAGAACTAGGCTTAAGCTTAGGACTAGGCTTAGGCTTAGGACTATGCTTAAGCTCAGGACTAGTCTTAGGCTTAGTACTAGGCTTAGGACTAGGCTTAAGCTTAGGCTTAGTACTAAGCTTAGGCTTAAGCTTAGGCTTAGACTTAGGACTAGGCTTAAGCTTAGGACTAGGCTTAGTACTAGACTTAAGACTAGGCTCAAGCTTAGGCTTAGTACTAGGCTTAGGCTTAAGCTTAGGCTTAGACTTAGGACTAGGCTTAAGCTTTAGACTAGGGCAGGCTTAGAACTAGTCTTTGGACTAGGCTTATGCTTTAATGTTTCATCCAATTTAATTTTCTATTATACCAAAGTTTTTGTCTTTTCAACAAATTCCAATATTTTACTATAAGTCAAGATTTTCTTATTTTCTTCTTAAACTCACAAAATTGCGAAAATTCCCATTTTTCATCCAACGTCAACATTTTGCACCATTCTTCCTTTCGGCTATAAAAAATTGCCAAAATTTTTGCAGCAACGTGGCAAAACCCACAGCCAACAGTGACAGGTGAAATTAATGGCCGTTCTCAAAAGATTTTTGCCGAAAGGGTTCTCTCGATCCGAATGGGCTTTCTAATCGCCGATTTTTAACTAAAACAACACGATTTTTCACAACCGATAAAACAAACAAATGGGCACTGACCCGAATAAATCACATTACGGAGACTTTTTTTGTTGAAAAAGTTGTTAAACAACAAAACTTTGTTTAATGATGACCTGTTATCGGGGGTTGGACAGATGGACAAGCCTTTTGAATTTTTATAGATGCTTTAAAAAATTTTTAGCCGTAAAAATGTAAAATGACCCATTCGACAATATTTTATAGCTTGTTTCACCGAAAGAGAAAAAAAGTCCGGGGAGCATAGCATAATGGCTAAAGCTCTCGCTTTGCACTCCGATGGCGAGAGTTCGATCCCGGAGGTCGAAATCAGAAACACCATTCAAGATTTCATCATACAAACTACAACCGCTGTAATAGACTAATTCAAGATTTTTTGTAGTTTGTATGATGAAATTTTGAATTATGGTATTTCTGATTTCGACTTCCGGGATCGAACCCTCGCCATCGAAGTGCAAAGCGAGAGCTTTAGCCATTATGCTATGCTCCCTGACTTTTTTTCTCTTTCGTTGAAACAAGGTATAGCAGGTCTTAAAAATAGACTACAATAAAAATTCAAATTTTTGGTCATTTAAACGAAATCCCTGAAACCAGGGACCCTGATTCATGGTCAAAAATCTTTTTTCTTCTTTATATTTTCACCTTATTTTTCAGGGGCGCCACTAATGCGCACTCAAATTTTCAAAAAATTTTCCATTTTTCATATCTATTATTCAATTATTTCTTTTAATATTTCATCTTCTTCTTTTTGCTTTTCGAAATTGTCAGCCATTAGTCAGTTGCTATTGGCAAACCGGGAAATGATTAGCTGTTGTTGGGTTCTATGTAGTAATACCCACAGACTGAATTATTACAATCCATTTACTTCCGTCAGGTTGAGGAAAGTTGAAAACAAAAATTTTATGTATGGGGGTGAAATGAATCATAATTTTGAAGAAAAAATTTAGAAAAAATTTAACAAAATTCATACAAATTGGCATTGAATTATGTGTTGAATGTCTAAGCATAGCCTTATCCTAAGCATAGCCTAAGCCTAGTCTAAGCATAGCCTAAGCCAAGCCTTAAACTAAGCCTTAGCCTGGCCTAAGCTTAGCCTAGTCTTAACCTAGTCTTAGTCTAAGCATAGCCTAAGTCTAGCTTAGACTAAGCCTAGCCTTGACCTAGACTAAGCCTTAAACCAAACCAAACCTAGCCTAAGCCTAAGCCTAGCCTTAGCCCAAGCCTACCCTTAGCCCAAGCCTAGCCTTAGCTTAGCCTAAGCCTAGCCTTGACCTAGACTAAGCCTTAAACCAAACCAAACCTAGCCTTAGCCTTAGCCTAAGCCTAAGCCTAAGCCCAAGCCTACCCTTAGCCCAAACCTACCCTTAGCCCAAGCCTACCCTTAACCTAAGCCTACGTTAGCCTAATCCTTTCAATCCCAATCAAATTTCATAAATTTCATTTCATTTTTATTTTTTGATGAGTTCAACATTTCAACAAAAAAAATTTAAAATAATTTTTAGGTTGGTGGAGAAATGCCAGTGGGCGAAGCGACAATTTTGCGAGACCGACCGGCACTACGGTTGGACTCACGATTGGTATGTAAATACGAAGTTTTGTCTGTGATCGGCAAAGGTTCCTTCTCACAAGTTATACGGGTTCAGCATCGTGTCACAAGGCAGTATTTTGCCGTGAAGCTGGTCAGCTCGGATTCGGGTAAGATAAGAAAATGGTGGAAAAAATTTCAGCAACAGAAATCTAAATCTTTCAATTTTTCACCAAAAACCATCAAAAAATTTTTTTTGATTTTTCTGATTTTTTCTTTTTTTTTTAATTTCTTTTCTTTTTTACAAAAATATATACAAATTTTAGGCTACCTCGACATAAACGCTGTAAATAACGAGCTTACAATCCTCAGCCGGGTCCAACATCCCTATGTCATCCGCCTCGAGGAGGTTTTCCGGAGTACCTCAAAACTTTTTATTGTGATGGAACTGGCGTCTGGCGGCGAGATGTATGATAGGGTGGTCAGCAAAGGGCGATATACAGAAGTGGAGGCTCGACAAGCTGTGCGGATGTTATTAAATGGATTGTCTTATTTACACTCCTTGCATATAACCCACCGCGACTTGAAGCCAGAAAATTTGTTGTATAGGTAAAATTTGATGTTAAACAATTTCAAAAAATCGCCTACTTTTTAAGTGGCTAGGATTTTGGTGTCAAAAAATAGAAAATTTCACACACAAAAAAACAAAAAATTTGTCAAAAATTGAAAAATTTATAAAAAAATTGAGAAATTTGTCAAAAATCGAAAAATTCGTCAAAAATTTCAATTTTCCAATTTTTGAAATATTTTTCAATTTTGACGAATTTTTTTAATTTTTGAAGAATTTTTTGATTTTTGTAATTTTTTTCTTTTTTACAGAAATATATGCGAATTTCAGTGACACAAGGCCGGAAGCCAGACTCCTAATCACCGATTTCGGACTAGCCCATCAAGGCAAAGTAGCAAATGAGAAAATGATGGAAACCTGTGGTACGCCTGAATATATAGCCCCAGAGGTTTTGTTGAGAGTACCCTATACGGATAAAGTGGATATGTGGGCAGTCGGAGTTATAACTTATATCCTAATGTCCGGCATTATGCCATTTGATGATGATTGCCGTTCGAGATTGTACACACATATCATCACTGCTAACTATGTTTATTATCCACAGGTAAGAGAAAAACTATTGTAATAAAAAAAGAAAAATTTAAAAATCCTTAATTTTTTATTGCATTTTCTAAATACTACAATTTTTGAACTCATCAAAAATGGCTTAGGTTTAGGCTTAGTGTAATCCGAGCTTTCTAGAGAACCGGCTACTTCGGATTTTGTGCCCCGGGGCACAAGGTCCGAAGGGGCATGCTGCCTATAAGCTGGGTTGAAAGAACTCACAACAGTTTTGGTCATCCGAAGAGGATGTTACTACTAGACAAAATCTTTTGGCCTCGAGAGGGGTTTGAACTAGCCTTGAGAGGCGCCTGAGACAAGCCCAGTACCACCAAACCATGGGACCCTTGGAGTCTCATGGTTTGGTGGTACTGCTTATAGACTTAGGCTTTTCTCAGGCTTTCAATACAACCTTCAGAATTACAATTTTCTAAATTTTTTCTCACGCATTTCTAAATGGTGCCAAAAATTTTATTTTTTTACTTTTATACAAATATATAATATTTTACCGAGATAACAGGTCCTCTATATGCCTAAATTTTTTGGCATTCTTCTGAAAAACAGACTATATTAACACGAAAACCCTGAAAATCAGATTCATTCATATATTTTTAGTACTGGTCAGGTTCTGATCTAGCTAAGCAATTCGTCGATTCCCTACTCGAAACAAATCCAGAGCTTCGACTCTCTGCCAACGATGCGTTAACTTGTGATTGGGTGGTTGGCGAGTCGAAACCACAGATGAATGTTCAAATCCGAGCACGACCGGCATCAGAATTTGGCTCGATGACAAGGGTAATTTTTAGGATTTGAAAATTTTTTTCAAAAAATGAAAAATTCGTCAAAAATCTGAAAATTCATCAAAATTGAAAAATTCGACAAAGATTGAAAAATTCGTCAAAAATATATCAAAATCGAAAAATTCTTCAAAAATCTAAAAATCCTTCAAAAATTGCAAAATTCGATAAAAAGTAATAACAAGGGTTGTTACTTTTTATACCTTGTGCATCTCTAATTTTTATTATGTCAAAAGTAATTTTTCTTGCAGACATCATCACATGAGTAAATATAACCATAGGAAATAGATGCTTGAAAATAAGTGTTTCCGGACAAAAAGCTAAAAAGTTTTTCAAGTTTCAAGTGGTAGAGAGCCTTTGGATTTTCCGTGTAACATTGTTTGTGGTGTTTGTATAGACACATTTTTTAATTCTGTCGAGATGTTGTCGGCAAGATGAAAAGTTGAGTGCATAAAAATTTAAGTAGGGAACAGAAAAGTGTGATGATAAAAATTTTTTTTAATTTTTCAAAAAATGAAAAACTCATCAAAAATCTAAAAATTCATAAAAATCGAAAAATTCGTCAAAAATTGAAATTTTTTTCAAAAAATGAAAATTCATCAAAAATCAAAACATTCATCAAAAATTAAAAATTCATCAAAAATCTTACAGATTCAACTTTTTTGAGTCAAAAAAAAATTTTTTGTTTTTTTAACAACCAATTTTTTTAGACGAAGTCAACCCGTTCAATACGTAGTGTCACAAGAAGCGACCATGGACATCGTGTCGACCCAAAAGAAGTGGACAAACTTTCTTCCGATCTACAAAAACTCGCCAATAGTCGGCACAGCCTACAACAAGCCTACCAATCTACTAAACACTATGGTGTCTTTTAATTGTTAGAATCTCATCTCATTTTTAGTTACTAGTATGCTTTGTGTGTACTCCACTCCAAAATTTTCAATTTTTTTCCAAAAAAATCATTGGAGCAGGGGGTCACCCCAGGGTCAAAAATCGAAAAAAAAATTTTCTAAAATTTAAAAAAAATGATATATTTAGGAGTAGTTTTATGCGAAAAATCGATTGCGCGCATTCCCGAAGCGTGAAAACCTTTGTTTGAGCCTTTTTTAGGCTTTGATTTAAGCTAAAGGCTTAGACCTAGGCTTAGTTAATGGGAGGGGAGGGCAGTTGCCCCTTTGGCTACGCCACTGCTTCAAAACGAAATACCTTTTATGGCCTAGGAATTATTAGTGAACTCAAAATTTTTTGTCGATTTAGTGCCGGCCCGTACCCAAAGCATAATGGTACCTCGTTTTATTTGTCTTTAAAATCAAGAATTTTTGCTCAAAAAAGATATATAGTAGGGATTAACAAGTTAAAAAAATTGACAATCCTTGTCACCGGCCAGAAATATGCGAATTTTGAGCATGAATATAAATTGTTCATAGAGACAATGATACAAACTTGTTGCCCTTGACATAATGAACAAAATATTATCGTGCTCAAAATTCGCATATTTCTTGCCGGTGACAAGGAAAGTCACTTTTTGTAAACTTGTGCATCCCTAGTTGACACTTATATATTCAAAGCATAAAATTTCTTGTCTTGGTGACATGGTATATATTCTTGTTTTTTTTCTCATTACAGTTAAACCTTCATCTTGGCACCCCAGGGAGGGTCGTTATATCAAATTCAAGGGGAGTGTTGTTTATGGAGATGTTGTTATATGAAGTTTTGACTGTAATACTTCTTATCCTTTAGCTTAGCATAATGATTATCTTTATCTAACAGGGTACTCGCTTTATTATATACAACCTTTTGTATTTATGAGCTTTGTGGTATCTAAACAAAAATATCCTGAAATTCAGGGTATTTTTTTGCTAGATATCACATATTTTGTTAAACATTACCTACAAATTTGATAGAAAATTGTTGTAATGTTTGAATTTTTACATTACCAACTTTTTGTCCCCTGTATTGTAGTTTGACGATGCTCAAAGTTACACCGTGATAATTTTATCACCGACCAAAATATGCGAATTTTGAGTGCGATATAATTGGTTTATAGTTAAATTGGTGTCAAATTTATCTCCATTGTACCATGATCCAACTATATTGTGCTCAAAATTCGCATAATTGTCGTTGAAACAATTGACACTTTGTGTAACTTCGAACATCAATATTGCAGTTTATATTGCTTTATATCTACTTAATTTTTGATTCAACTAGGGTTGGGAAAATTACATGTAATTTTTGGAAATATTACATGTAACGATGTAATTTTTGAATTTGAATTTTTTTGTTGTAAAATTTTTTCAATAAATTTTTTCATTTTTTTCAAATCTTTAAAAGGGGGATGACAATCATGACCTAATCCAAGAAAAAATTTTTTCTAAAAAGATCATTTTTAGGGGTAAAATCATGCGAGAAATCGATTGAGCGCATCGTCGAAGCGTAAAAATGCTTCCCTGGCCCTAATTCAGGGAAAAATTGTGTTTTTGAAGCGAAAATTGTCATTTTTCGCTTCAAAAATCCAATTTTTTCATGAATCAGGACCAGGGATGCATTTTCACGCTTCGGCGATGCGCGCAATCGATTTCTCGCATGATTTTGCTCCTAAAAATGATCTTTTAGAAAAAATTTTTTCTTGAATTAGGCCATGATTGTCACCCCCTTTAACAAAATTGAGCAAATTTTCTCAAAAATAAAAAGCTTTACATCGTTACATGTAAAATTACAAAATGTAATTTTCCTAGATTAAACACTTTTTTGCAAAATGAGCTAAAATTAGTTCCAAAAGAATAACAAGTTTTCTTGCACATCGTGTTAAATTACGCTCTAGACAACAAAAAAATGGCTCATTTTACATGTTTTTATGTACAGGGTGGCTAAAAACCGCACTTTTGCGATTTTTCGAACAAATTTTAGCAAAAAAATTTATTTTTTCCCAAATAACCCTTATGGGGAGGTTCTATGCGAGGAATCGATTGCGCGCATTGAAAATCTTGAAAACGATTCCCTGAATCCGCCCAAAAGCCTTAAAAATCCGGTTTTTGGGGCAAATTTGGGAACAAGGAAGCGTTTTCCAGACTTTTCAATGCGAGCAATCGATTCCTCGCATATGAAAACCCCCATAGGGTTATATGAGAAAAAATTTTTTTATGAAATTTCGGTCGAAAAATCGCAGAAGCGCGGTTTTTTAGCCACCCTATAGTTTCATTATTTTTTATATATCAATATATAGTGCCTTTTATTATAAAAGACTTTATTTGAAACCCAACAAAAGCAGCAAAATATGACAACAATATGGCGATAATAATAATAGTTGATGTTCGGATAATTGTGATTTTCATAAAGTTAACACGAAAGGTTGACATGAATAAAGTTGACACGATAAAGTTGACAGGATAAAATTGACATGAATAAAGTTGATATGAATAAAGTTTTTTAGTAGGAGTGGCCATAATTTTTACCCCCTTTAAAGGGACACTAACCATGGCTTAGGCTTTGCCAACTTTTTTTTAAAAATTAATAAAAAAATGAATTTCAACCGAATTTTTTCGGGCGACTACACATTCGATTGCTGGTAATCTGGAGAATTTTTTATAAAAAAAATTATTGAAAAATCACACGTTTTATCCGAGATATAGCCATTTGAAATTTGGACCCAAAATGCCCATTTTTGCAAAAATTCAAAAATTCGCTAAAAATTTATTTTTGCTCCAAAATTCCATTCATGATTACGACTTTCTAGCATTTCAAAATATGATCGCTCGAATAAATTCAAGCAAAAATAAATTTTTAGCGAATTTTTGCAAAAATGGGCATTTTGGGTTCAAACTTCAAATGGCTATATCTCGGATAAAACGTGTGATTTTTCAATAATGTTTTTTACAAAAATTTTCCAGATTACCAGCAATCGAATGTGTAGTCGCCCGAAAAAATTTGGTTGAAATTCATTTTTTTATTAATTTTTAAAAAAAAGTTGGCAAAATCTAAGCCATGGTTAGTGTTCCTTTAAGATTTTTTTAAATCTCTAGAAAGAGTCTAACAAAATAAAACTTACTGTTAAATCCAAATTTTATTAATTGAATAAATACCATCAAAGAATATGGTACTATAGCTTTCGCCGCGAATCTCGCCACGTAACTTTCGTGTCAATAAACATTGAAATCAGGGATTGGCGGGAAATTTAAAATCTCAACTCAAAAATTGCCAACTTCAAACGCGATTATCTCGACAACGATAACGATTCAGAATTTACTGTAAAAACAAAAA
>JAQGCO010000328.1:0-11325 GCA_034700925.1 Acrobeloides cf. buchneri Gr-Nem-00862
CCCTACTTATATACCTAAATGACCATATAGTAGATTCTTTTATACATCTCCCATTTACAACATCCAACTCATATCCTTGTTGACATTGAATACATGTTAAATAAGGAAGATTTTCTTGATGTAAAATTTGAAAACTTCTAAAATTTTCACATTTTTTGAAACTTTGCAAGTCTTTCTTACGGTGGACATGTAATGGAGCAAATTGAATTAGATCCATCAGTTTTTAAAAAAACTCCGCAAACACAGTTGTTGTTTTTAGGATCAGTACTATAAGTGGTACAACTAGAACAACTTTCATGGCATGGACGGCATATCTAAATACAAGAGGATGAAAAGTTTCAAAAATGCTAGCTGGCTAACAGAATCTGTCCAATTCTTTTCAGTAACATTTGCTGTATCAAGGAAATAATTTTTGAAATTATTATCCGCGCATATATTGTGGATCGAATTTTCAGAGTATATACATTTTTTCTAAAAGAATCATTTTTTTGCGTTAAATTTCCTTCTTACCGTTTTGTTAAATAGTATTCCAACTTTACATTTTTTACAGCCATCTTCTTCACTAATAATGGAAGATGGTCCATTACATCTAAAATATCATTATTTGTCAGCCTTCTCGAGATATCTAATCAAGAGTGGCGGGGGGAGAGGGACGACACCAGCATCTTAACATTTGCATCTTTCCGTGAAAATCGTTGTGGAAGTTTCGCTTTTTTCGTTGTAGAAATTTTGTTGTGGAAGTTTCGTTGTGGAAGTTCCACATGTCGTTTTGAACCACGTTGTGAAAGTTCCGTTGTGGAAGTTCCTAGAGCCCGGAACGCAAATGACTGGGACTCAAATGTTAAGACGTTGGTGTCGTCCCGTCGCGGAGAAATCAATAGAAATGAGAGAGGGGGACCATTGTGGCTAGCTAGGTGTCCATCAATGGGCTGCTTCGCTCGCCTGGATTGTTTCTGGAACCGAGCCAATATTTAAGCCTAACTTACCCATCACATGCTTTGTGACAAAATTTGCACTCTTCAACACTACTTAAATTATAACTTCCATATTGATTTTCATAACATGTTGATTGACAATGTTTATACCCATTAATAATTGTAGTTTGTGCTGTCCGACACTCAGTACAATATCTATCATCTTTTGGATCACACTTTAAGCATTGTTCATCATTCGGTCTTAAATTGTTCTCATGTAAACAAGTCCCTGGCGTTAATCCAGCTAACTCTACGCCATAACTGACTGATATGCCAATAATCAGCATGTTATAGAGCGAAAATTTGCGTAGAAAAACAATAAGCATTTGACATTAAAGCACAGATTTGTCCGAACTTGTATGGGTCAATCTGATATGTTGTCGGCTAAATTCACAATTTGTTAGGAAAATAAAAGTCAATAGTATGAGAAACGACGAAAGGTCTAGAAATTGCACGCCTTTTGAAATAATGCACGCCTTTTGAAAATCATCATAAAAAGGTATTAAATATTGTGAAAAAATTATTAATCATACTCATCTTATTGTCATTTTCTATCATTAAAATTTTTATTTTAATAAACATTAAACAAAAACCTGTAAAGATTTTTTAAATATAAATTTTGTAATTCTTGCTCAATTGATCTTGCTCAATCGATTTAAAAAAATTTTTTGCTTAACAATCATATTTTTGTAAAAACAAATAGGAAAAAGGTAATTACACACTTCTATGAGCAAATTGCTATGAAGTCTCTACTGATAAAACAAACTGTCATTAACATTCGGAGTCTTGATAAAATTGTGCGGTTGGATCAAAACAGTGCTTCATGCAGATTATATATTTGAAAAAATCCATACCGGGAGAGGGTCATTTTTATGCGAGACTCCAAAAAATTTTAACATTAATTGTAACCCTACTACAGGATCACTCAGCACAACTTCCCCAAAAAAGATAGTTGAATATCTCAGCGAATTTAAAAGATTTTCACATGCGGTCTTTTTTGTTATTAGTTGACCAATAGGACACAATAGGCAAATATTTTTTAAGATTTTGAACCAGTCGGAGTATTGAAACGAAAGCCTGAATTTGAATTCCTTAAAGAATTTTTGAAAAATTCCGCCACCAATCGATAGAGCGCATCGAAAAACGGTAGTACCTTAAATTTCGTAGAAAAACATATTCTTCGTTTTTTTTGCTTTTGTACTGTCCCAGTCACATCACTTTTTTGCAATTTTTCTCCATGAAAATGAGGTTTATGTCCTATGGTGTAAAAATAAAAAATGATCAGTGAACGCAGTTCTACATGATAGGCTTATTTCCAGAAAATCGATTTTTCTGTTGCACTGGTCCTTTAAGGAATTCAAACAGTCTGAGTATCGAAAAGAAAATTCAGGTTTTCTTTTCGATACTCAGACTGGTTCAAAATTGTTGAAAATATTTACATAAAGTCATCAAAGGATCAACTAATAAAATGCAAAAGACCGCATTTGAAATCTTTATAAATTCGCTTAGCTATTTAACTTTCTTTGATAGGAAGTTGGGAGCTACTACGATATAGAGGGCCACCTACGTGAAAAAAATTTCAAAATTTTTCTGGAAATGATCCCTCTAGGGGTAAAAACATGCGGGGAATCTGAATTTGATATTTTCGAAGCTAAAAAATGCTTCCTTGATTCAGAAAAGACCTGTGTATTGAAGTGAAAAGTCGCAGAAATCGCATTTTTGCGACTTTTCGCTTCAATACACAGGCCTTCCCTAGATCAAGGCATATTAAACGTGTAAAGTGTGTGTATGTGTATGCCCAGACGATCTCGAGAACACTTGATTTAAACCCAGGACGCTAAAACAAAAGTTGTAGAGGATAATGAGAGAAGACGATTGACACCAAAATCGGAGACAAAATTTTTTCACTTTTTACCCCTTGGGAGACCAAAAGGGAGAATCTATTTTTCAAAAAGTACTCCAAATCGGCTAATTGTTGTACTCAGGGGTTTTCGGGTATGGGGAATATGAATCCGAAGGAATTTTTCAATTTTGACCGCAGAAAAGGGTCGAATTGGCCAATTTTAATGAGACCGATAATTACTGATCTGATAGCATGTGAAATAGGATCATTAATTACCGATCCTCCAAAATTCGCATATTTACACGTCACTACAAACTCTCGGAGAGAGTAGCGCTAGGAAGTTTTCACAAACTCCTCTTCTTATCCCTTCCGAGCATGGTAGCGTTCGGTCTCCGGGAACGTTCATTCAGATCATGCGGAATTTCTCGTCGTTTTCGCAAAAAAGGTAGGCCCAGGGGCTTGAGAGATCATTTTTTCTTATGAATTTTGTCTTAGTTTAGGGATAAGTCCTCGTAGAAGAAGAATCAAAGACTGATTTTGGTATCAACAGCGAGATCTTTTCACGAATCACAACTTTCATGGCTACTTATTGACAGAACCTTCAACTTTGGTAAGTTATGGCTTCATTTTCGGCGCTACAAGGGGTTATTTTATATGAAAATGTTTATGTGGTTGGTATTACTATAAGATCTCAAATATAAGCATTTTCATATAAAATAACCCTCGTAGCGCCGAAAATGACGCCAAAACTTACCAAAGTTGAAGGTTCTGCCAATAAGTAGCCATGAAAGTTGTGGTCCGTGAAAAGATCTCGCTGCTGATACCAAAATCAGACTTTGATTCTTCTTCTACGAGGGCTTATCTCTAAACTAAGACAAAATTTATAAGCAAAAATGATCTCTCAAGCCCCTGGGCCTACTTTTTTTTGCGAAAACAACGAGAAATTCCGCATGAGCTGAGTGAACGTCAGAAGAAAAATTGAAAGGAATTATGCTATGAATTATGGCGACAATATTGGCATGGTTGGTTTTCCCTGAAGCAGATAGTGACTCATGATCAAAGCTGGGTTTATTACGATGGCCGAGTATGCAGAAAACATTGTATGGATCCGGCGAAGTTGGAGAACCTGTGCCGAAACGCAACCTTCATGGGAAGAAGTGTATGCTCTGCTTTTATTGGTGTATCCAGGGTCCCTTTATTGGGAGTTGTTGGAACCTGGCCAAACAATGAATAGCGAAGTCTTATGCAGACATCTGAATGAAGTCCAAACAGTTTTACTGCGAATGGAGACTGATGAAGATTGGAATGAGCCCGTATATCTACAGGATGTTTCAGATGAAATGTACCTATTTTATTTTGACATAACCTTTTTCTGGAAAATGATTTTGAATTTTCGACTTTTGGAAAATAACGAGCTAATTTGTCCATTTTATGCATGCTTCTTTGTTTTTGAAAATCTTGACTTTGGGCATTGAAACGAAAATTTACTATTTTTTCTGAAGGAATTTTTTAAAAATTCTTGCGCCAATTGATTCAGCGACACCAAAAACGGTATTGTACCAATTTTCGTGAAAAACATATTCTTGGTTTTTGAGTAAAAAACTTTATTGAAGGGCTGGGGTTCAAACCAGCAACGTTCGGGTTCATGCACATTGTGGTGCATGTAAGCTCGCATATACCACAACGTGCATGAGCCAGAATGTCGCTGGTTCGAACCCCAGCCTTTCAATAAAGTTTTTTTACTCGAAAAACAAGAATATGTTTTTCACGAAAATTGGTACACTACCGTTTTTGGGGTAGCTGAATCAATTGGCGCAAGAATTTTTAAAAAATTTCTTCAGAAAAAAATAGCAAATTTTCGTTTCAATGCCCAAAGTCAAGATTTTCAAAACAAAGAAACATGCATAAAATGGACAAATTAGCTCGTTATTTTCCAAAAGTCGAAAATTCAAAATCATTTTCCAGAAAAAAGTTATGTCAAAATAAAATAGGTACATTTCACCTGAAATACCCTGTACTTCAAGACAACGCAAGACCGCATAAATCCAAAATAACGATGCAGCACACCGAGAAACGCTTGGCTGGAAAGTGCTCGATCACCTTCCGTATAGTCCAGACATAGCTCCTTCGGATTATCATGTTTTCCGGCGTTGAAGAACTTTATGCGTGGTCACCGTTTCAAGAAGAACAATTTGGAATTAAATACGGCCATCCGTGAGTTTTTTTAATCAATGCCGGCTGAATTTTATGAGAGCGGCCTCAGAAAGCTTCCTAAATTATGACTAATGGTCTATTACTCCCGTGGTGGTTATTTGATTTCATAAGTTTCTCATTTCTGTTATTTTTTAATAAAGTATTTGTTAAAAACGGCCAGTTTGTATGAATCAACCTAATAATAGTAGTATTTTATCAGATATACCGGAAACTTTATTCCATAACTAAATTGAGTTGAGTAACAGCTTTGTATGCATTTTGCGCTGAATCATTTTTTGTATTCAACTGAGGTATGAGCGATTAAATTAAAAAATAATCATGTAGTCTAACGCAAAAAAGGTAAAAAACTTCTTATCACTCAATATTATTTAGTCACAAGACCGATATTTCATGTAAACAATATTGAGCCACAGTTGATTAAATATCAGGGATGGAAAGTTAAAAAATGATTACAAATTACGAAAAGCATTTCACGCAGCGCTCCGGGGCTGCGTACCATTGTGTTTCTTCGTACCCGTGGCCAGAGTCAAAAAATCATTTTTCACATTAAAAATTTTAAAGTGAAATTTTTTCAAAATTTTTTTTACATTTTCTAAAATCTTTTTTTATGACCTTTACAAGTAATATAAAAACTTAGGGATGAAATTTTAACCCTGACAAAGGAATACCGGGAAGTGTCCGGAAAAGATTTTGAGCTTTTTCCAAAATTTTTTCTCTATAATTGTATTTTTCTGATTCCAAAAAACCATTCCCCAAATTCAATATTCACAACAATTTTTAGTCATCAATATATGGTCAATTTGAATCACCTTCAAATCAAGTACATCGATGGTTCAGCGCCTATGTGCTGATCTTATAGCCATACTGTCCCGGGTTCGATTCCAGCCTGAGTCGAAATTTTTTTTGCATTTTTGTAAAATGGGTTTTTTCAACCCTATAATTAGGAGGAATACTTTTTTCGAATCAGAAGTAAAATGGGATTTTTTCGATATTTTTAGCGCAGCAAGATTCCAAAACTTATGTTAACTTAATTCATTTTGCCTAAAAATAGTTATTTTACCGTTTTGGGTCATGACCAACAATTTCTGATCGTTTTGAATCAATTTTGAAAAACTTTATTTTTGGGTCCAGATTCGTAGTCTAGGTTCAGAGCAAAAATGGTACATTTTTAAGACTTAATCAGATTCGCTTAAAAATGATCAGAAATTGTTGGCCATTGCCATGTGGTGAGTCATAATTGTTTTTATTGGCCTGGGCACCCTTGGAACCTTCCTTGACCTTTTACTTTAAGATTTGGATACAAACACAGAGGTGCTGATTTTTGCGTCTTCAGGGGCTTTTCCTGTACTATTTACTTATTAATTATAAAAATAAAAGTTGTAAATTTTATCGAAAAGTTAAAATTTTTATTCTGTAATTATTTATTTACGACAAATCTTTATCAACAATGTTCATATAAAAAACCCGACGAGAAAATTAATATATGTAAAAACATTTTTCAATTATAGTCATGTAAAAAACATTTGAAATAAGTTAGTCAAAATAAGTATTGATTCAATAAATAAGTATAGTCAAATCTCCGTTTTTCCGTTTAATGACAGAACCACGCAGGGATGCCGGAGGGAAAAATTTGGTATATATAGCAAGTCGATTTCTTTATATACCAAATTTTCCTGCCAGCATCCCTGCGTGGTCGTTATGTCCCCCGTCGGGTGTCATAAAACGGAGGTTTGACTGTATTGACACAATAAATTCAAATAAAAAATTGCAATTTTTACAAGGCGTGGTAAAAACAGGATTTTGGCTCGATTTTTTCAACATTTTCAAGTTTTTAAATTTCAATAAAACAACCTTATATGAGGTATTTGTATACGAGAAATCGATTGCATGCATTGCTGAATCTTGAGAATGCTTTCCTGAATTAGCGTATTTTCGCTTCAATACAACCATTTCCCTAAACCAGGGTCAGGTACGAGTTTTCAAGATTCGAAAAGAAAAAAATTTTTTCATGATTTTTCAAGATATAAAAAATAATAAATCCAACAAATATTTTATACACATCATTATAATGAAGTAACCTGTGTTGCTTCATTATTTTCCGAACTTGATTTTTTTTCTTTTTGCGAAGTTATATTCTGAAGATAATCTTCTATAATTTCTAATGGCTCTTCCATTCTTTCCGGTGACGTTTCCTTGGCATGCTCCACTTGACCATTTTTAATTTCTTTATCAAGTTCTTGTATGTCAGCTCGTTTTTGCCGTGGTTTTGGTTCATTTGGATGAGTAAGAAAAGGTTTTGATTCAACAACGCCGTCGTTTTTCTTTTTCTTATCAGTGTTTTTTAACGGATCATGAAGGAATATCAACTTCTTCCGAGTATAATCAACAATATCGATTTTTTTAGCAAAATGGTAGGCTATTTTGTGGAGCTTGACAATATAAATGGTCAAAAGAATTATCGCTAATAAAGCCGCCAGGAAAGCCCAGAAGAACAAATCTTCATAAAAGTGAGATTTATGCATGAAAACTGTTTGGCGACTCTGTTGTAGAAGGCTTTCCAATTCTTTTACACGGCTGTCAAGTTTTTTATTTTGGGCATCTTGCTCTAAAAATAAGTAATAAATCTCTTAAGGCACGGTCTCTGTAAGGATCGCCGAGCCGGTGGGTCATGGGTCAGGAAATCTTTCAACTAAAATCGAGTGGATATAGGTCCCTGATCACGAAGTCGAGAAAATTTTTTTGAAACATCACGCCTGTGAAATATCCCTGTGAAAACAATCAACTTCTCAAGATCGACTCCGATTCAGTTACAACCGACGCCAATCGATTCCTCGACCCGTTACCCGCGACTCTTATGCCAATGAGTGATTCTTATAGAGACCATATCTTAAGTTGAATATTTTATACCATAAATTTTTATTTTGTTCTCGTAATTTTCTTTTGTTTGAACATTTAAGTTGGTATCAGCTTCTGTTTTCTTTAACGCCAAGTCTAAAATTATTAAGAGTAGCCCAAAACAGTGCACTTTTGTGATTTTTGGGAACCGGAGATTTTTTAAAATAAAAATGACCCCTCTATGAGTATTTTATATGGGGTATTTTTATGCTTCATAAATGTGACAATCGATTTCTTGCATAAAATTAATCCTAGAAAAGTGATTTCCACGGCGGACGAAAGTTGTCAAAAAATGGGACCTAGTGCAAACCGTCATGGATAGGATCGTCGAGAAGTCATATTGAACGGGGAGGGTTCGATCCCCGAAGGTCTTATCATAAGCCATAACTCAAGATTTCATTATATTTCATTAAAGGATCAGTCTAGTCGGAAAAAAGTTGCCATTTTTTGTTGATATTCAGAAAGTTCATGAAAAATGAAGCATTTTTTGTTTTTATGGTATGTTCTGAATCGTTGTAGTTTTTGAGATAATTGCGTTTGAAATTTTAAATTTATGTGCATGTTTTCGTTGTAATACACAAACTTGTTTGAATTTTTTGTGGAAAAATCGATTTTTGCATCGATTTTTTAAATTTGAAATTTTATGTCAATCGTTTTAATTTGCGAGCACTTTATTTTTCTGGATCGAGATTTAGTGAAATAAAGCCGCGGAAGATAATTTCCGAACAACCTAATACATATAGTCTGTTTCCTTTACCCAAAACAGTTGGAGCTCTTTAGTTAGAGTATAGGACACCGGTATTTTTTTGGAAAAACAAAATTTTGACTTCAGTGATTGAACCCTCCCCATTCAAAATGAATTTAGCGCCACTTTCTCCTGTGCCACCTGCGCTGAACTTTTTTTCTTGGCGATAAATGCCTTATAGAATCATAAGTTTACTACCTGCAATTTGCTGATTGCATTCCTTAATAGTTTGGACAAGTGCTAAAATGATAAATTTGATAAAAAATTAGGATTGCCAAAACTAACTGTTATATCCCAAATCGTGTGAATTTTGGTTGCACATTGTTACAGCATTTCCATGCTCGAAATCTTGTCGCAAGAAAGTATGACTAAAAATTCGAAATAAGTAAGGGAGGACCTTTATGATTTTTCAAAATTTTTGAACTTGAGCCCCCTCCGGAATTTCGGAGCTCCTACGGCCTGAGGTTGAGTAAGGATTACGGGTATACCTATTCTTGGATATATGACTTACTTTTCCTTGGGTACATCTAAAATGTTAACACATGGCTTTTGCTTGACATCTTGGATAGCACAATGAGGATCTCTTTGTTCGATGCATGTTGGACAATAATTAATGGAATTGCAACGCTGGATTGGCAGTGCAATTAACATAGTATCCGTTAGAATCAATATCCATCTATTTCGTAAGACTTCTACTTGCTTTATTTTCTGAAAAAATTTTTGAGTTAAAAAATGTCAATGAGGTATGGAGGGAGGCATAGATTTTTCAACCAAAAAAGGATTCTACTAATTTATAAGATGGAGAGATATATTGGGTCGTTAGGAAAGTTTTAAGCTTTTGCAGGTTTCATCGAATCTGTATAAAAAATGATATTGTAGCTCCCTAAAGATGGCTTGCCTATCGTCAGCTGTCGTGCTTGCTTAGTTAGGCTTACTCTCACTCAGTCTCGGACAAGTAGTCTGGCTATTATGTAGTCCCCTAGCTAGTCATACATATTGTAGTCTCTTAGCCTTAGTAGCTTAAGCTATTATGTAATATAGTATAACATAATAAACATTATATAATGTACTACAACCGTACAATCCCAAGGGCTGCAATGGAGGGGTTTTCTATGTGAGAATCGATTGCGCGCATTTCCGAACCATGAAAATGCTTCCCTGACTCTGATTCAGGGAAAATGATGGGTGTATTGAAGCGAAGACGAACTAAAGATCGGATTTTCGCCAGAAAACCGGCTGTCTAGGGGTTTTTCTAGACGGGAAATCGATTGTAAGGCATTTATTACTCTAACTTTTGTTACTTAACCTTTGTTACTCTAACTTTTGTCACGGATATAAACACAAACCAACAAAAGCTGTTACAAGGGCATCGGTCTATCACCGATGCCCTTGTAACAGCTATTTTTAGTGACAAAAATTAGCGTGACAAATTTAATTTGTGATAAAAGTTATAGTCTGTTTTAGCGAGAGATATTATAGAAACTTCCCGAGCCCAGTTTCGAGCAATCCCATCCGATCTGGCAAGTTAAGAAACGTTGAGCCCGTCGGGTTCGATTCCCGGACCTAATTTTAGCGATTCAAAAAAATTGTTAAAGCAAAGCCCCCTTAAAATTACATAAAAAAACTATCATTATTTTTCGATTTTAACCTCTGTGGAACCCTGTATCATAAGGCTCGGGTTCGATCCCCTCTAGGGACAAAATGTTTTTGCACTTTTTTATTTTTTGATAATTTTTAACCAAAAAGTGCAAAAACATTTCGCCACTGGCGGGGATCGAACCTAGGCCTTATAATACAGGATTCCACAGAGGTAAAAAAATAATGATAGGACAGTTTTTTCATGTAATTTTAAGGGGGGGGGGTTTGCTTTAACAACTTTTTTTGAATCACTAAAATTAAGCCCGGGAATCGAACCCGACGGGTCAAACGTTACTTAATTTGCCAGATCGGACGGGATCGCTCGAAACTGGGGTCGGGAAGTTTCTATATTATGGGCGGAAATGGGCTATAGAAATAATGTGATTTGTACCACTTTTGTCCATATTGTTTTTGAGAAAACTTACTCCTGGAACTTTACACCAGAGATCAAAATGATGACCAATATCATCTTTTGTAATCCCTTTAATAACTCTTCCTTTATTGGTCACAAAAATGTGGATGACGAAAATTTTATTAGCAAGTGCTTGGAATTGTGAAATTTGATAGTGTTCAACTTTTTCATTTTCGAACTCAAAATTGATTAGCGCCTTTTTGAAAGTCGTTGTGAGAGGTTTACGAATAAGTCGAACCGACGAACCAATGTTGTCATTCTAAATTTATATTTAGTCACAAGGATTTTTTCAACTCCTGTGCATACCTGTTGATAAGGAACCCATTCGTAGTTTGAAAAACCGCTGCGTTTTAGAACCATTTTTGGAGTACCTTCATCAGAAAAACTAGCGCTAATTTCATTATGGCTATAAGGACAAACAGCTGAGATGATACGATCGCCTTGCCGATATGCAAATAAAATATAGGAAATCAATGAGTTGGGATCACTCCCGACAACTTCACAATGAGTAATCTAAAACATTTATTAAAAAAAACAAAAATGCTGCATTAGGAAAATATAGGGTGTTTCAGCGAATTAGCGAGATTTAAAAATTCAATAAATA
>JAQGCO010000329.1:0-11323 GCA_034700925.1 Acrobeloides cf. buchneri Gr-Nem-00862
CCTTTCGAGCCCATTTTTGGCTCGAAAATTGAGCCAATGATCGAATTCTGGTCCCAAAGTGGAACCAAAAATCAATTTTTGAGTCCAAAATGGAGCCGAAAATCAACTTTTGAGACTGAGACACGTACATTTTCCGTATATGGTGTCTTCGGGAAATACTTTTCTGGCACGAAAAACAGAATAAATCTCTGGACGAGCTGGACGCCATACAAGTTCATTACACCCAAATACAAAAACACTCCAAAAAGCGCTGCGATTGGCAATTTCAAATATTCCCCACAAAATGCGACTAGACCCATCAAAACCGAAACTCCAATCGTTGTCACACGCTGCTCGATGACTTTATCCACTTCTGAAAAATCAAAAAATATATAAAATAGGGCGTACAAATTTTTTTAGCATATTCAAAAAAACAAATACAGAGTGAGCCAAAAAATACCGTACTTTTGCGTTTTTTGGTGAAAATTTCCACAAAAAACTCAAAAGTACGGTTTCTGTTGGCTCATCCAGTAAGAAAAAATAGCCATTTTTTGGTCAAAAATTGTCATTTTTTTATTGAAAAAATATAATTTTTTTTCACCTGGTCTAGCACCAGGAACGCCTTTCTTCATGACAGTCAACGATGAACAATGGGCTAGAGATTGCACGGCAGCGGCACACATCCACGGTAGACCAAAAATGCTACATATCAGAGAACATATTCCCATCAATAGCAAATCCCAATGCATTCCTGTGCCTTTCTTCAGGCCACGTTCTTTTCGACTTAGGAGAAGCCTAAAAATTGGAAATTTTAGGTGCGTAGAATAGAAAAAATCAAAGTTTTGTTGTCTTTATTTTAAGCATATATACAACAGTGGCGTAGCTAGGGGGGAACCAGTGAATCCGAAATCAACTTCCCAATATTTGAAAAATTTTCGAAAAAACATAAGGGGGACCAAGGTAAAAAAATTTGTTTCAAAAGGTTCCCCTCCCATTCTTGAAGGCTGGCTACGCCACTGGATCGAAAACACTTTTCGCTCGCGTTACGTAGGAATTGCTCAGAAACTCAAAAAATTGATTTCGGATCCATTTTGGACTCAAAAATTGATGTTTGGTTTCATTTTCGAGCCAAAAATTGATTTTTGTTTCTATTTTGGACTCAAAAAATTGATTTCGGATCCACTTTCTTCTTCCATGTTCTGAATCAACAATCGAGATTTGACTCAATTATTACACCAAAATTCCTACTCAGTAATCTCGGTCTCCACAAAAAGCAAGATGAACACCAACAATGCAGCGGCTAATGAAATCGAAATTCCTATCGGATTGACTGTCGACATAAACATCCAAGGTTCAACGAACAAATTGTGTTTTCTTTGGGCATGGTTCGTGTAGTCCAAATCGCTCGGCATCTCTAACTTCTATAAAAACAATGTTTACACAATTTTTGTGTTCGTTTTAAAATTTAAAAAATTGATTTTCTTATTTGGATGAGCGAACCGCCCCGCCCCAAATTTGGGGGGGGGCGAACTGCACAGACTTTGGAGGAAGGCCAAAGTGCATAAGTTCCGTCAAGTCTGCTGATTTTTCAGAAAAATGGTGATTTTGAGATGTGTCAAATCTATGCGAAATTTTGTCAAATTTATAAGAAATATAATGAAAATTTGAGCATTTTGCTCATTTTTGCTCTTGAAAATCTGATTTTTGAAGTCAGATTTTCTGATTTTGAAACAAATGTTCTTGGCATCCCTGGGTTAATTTTTAACAAAATTTGTCAAAAAATTGTTTTTTGAGTAATTTTATATTTTCACCAACAATCATGAATACAAAAATATGCACCTGAAGAGCTGGATCGGGTGTGATATATGTAACAAACAAATACACGACAACGATTGAGATCAAAACGCCAAAGTCTCCAATGGCACTCCTGAGCTGAAAAAATATGCAAATTTTGAAAATACCAACAAAAAAATCAATTTACATGTCTTCCGAGGTAAAAACTCTCACGTAGCTTCTTCAACATAAGAGCCAAAAAGAAAGTCGAAAAAAGTACTATAGCCGTCAAGAGAGCGGTGTTTGGCTCGTGACATGGATGTCCTTTCTCACCAGGGCTCGTTTTGTTACAAGAGTCTGCTTTCGGTCCATGGTCATTTTGGATGTAATAAGCGTAATTTTCCACTGGATTCTCATTCCAAGTCTAAGATAATAGAAGTGTATTTTTTGGCTTAAAAAACGATATTTGTTCCAAATTGAAAAAAATCCGTAATTTCTATTTTTTCCAGTCCAAAGGATAGTTACCCCTGCCTACGGCACTGTCCCCCTCAACCCACTTCCTAATCGACCTAAAGAGGGTCTCCTCATCGGCCGGCAGAAAGCCTACTGATGAGGAGATCTCCTCACAAAAAAGAAAATTTTTTGATGAGATCTCAGAAATTTTTTCAGGATATTTTTCCTCTTTTCTTGAGCATTTTTAGCTCCAAAATGCACATTTTTCAAAAAAATTTCGCCTGTGATATTGCTTTTTCTGGATTCAAACAATTTTTCGCTTGGCGAAAAATTAACCAAAAAAATTGGATCTCCCTTCCCCACTTTGCCCATATGTATGTTTCTCAACTTTTGGCAAATTTTGACCAGCGTGACGTGCCAAATTTTCACCACGAAAATACAACTCACCTGAATAATAAATTTCAAGCTTTCGGAAATAAAAATCATCGAAATGAGGCACGCAAAAATATCCTCCGTAAATCTGGTCACAAAGACAAGTAATCTGGACCCATCAACTGCCACCATAATCACAGAAATCATAAAAATCCATATGCCGGCAAAAAATCGTATAGTCAGGAAGTCGTAGTCGTAGCTTTCACAGAACTAAAAACAATCCACTTTTTAAGCAAAAATTCACACAAAATGATCTATAAAAATGATTTTTGTGAAAAATTTGGTCAAAAGAATTATTTGGTGAGCCAAAAAAACCGTACTTTGCATTTTTTTGGCAAAAAATTTTCAATTTTTTTCAAAAATCGAATGAAAATACCCCTTATAGGTAATTTTTTTTTTTAATTTTTGAAAAATTTTCACCAAAAAACGCAAAAGTACGATTTTGTTGGCTAAAATTTGACATAAAAAATTTTTGGACTCAAAATTTAGGTATAAAAAATTAATTTTAGAGCCAAAAACAGTTCAACTTTTTTTCGAATTTTGACATTTAAAACCTACAGCATATAAGCTGTATTCAAAAATCAACACCGGTCCAGTTGGACTCATAATTAGCAACGGCTGCGCGGCAAATAGTCCCCAAATTATTCCGCATATTGACTGGGCTATCAGAGTCTCGATTGTTCCCATACTCTCTTTCGTATATTTTCCTGTAAAAATATTGAATTAAGGACCTATTTTGGGTCTCAAAAATCGTACCCATCAAACCGCCGAATGTAATCGCTGGAGCAAAACTGGCAAAAAACATGAAGACTATACTCGTTAGGCACTGAAAATTCAGAGCATCTCGGAAATCGGAGCTGAAAAAAATGGATTTTTAGTTCAAAATTGAGTAAAATGCTGATCCTTAAACCCACAAATGGATCGAAAATCGATTTTTTTTAGCTCAATTTTTGGTCAAAATTGAGTAAAATGCCGACTCTTCAACCCAAAAATGGTCCAAAATCAATCTTTTAGCTCAATTTTTGGTCCAAAAAATTCACAAAACCAACCCGTATTGACTGTATCGATTAGACAAATCCTTTAACATGCCATCAAAAAGAATACACTTCTTTTTACTCTTCAACGAATTTCCTGCACTTCCATTCGAAATTGACTGCCTTCTTTCTGGAGGGGCTAAAAATGCATGAAAATTACACAGGCAAAAATTTATATCCATACTTTTCTCTTGCTCTTTTTTATTCATGGCTACCTCGTTCCTTCGCCTTTTAAGCGCCTTCTTGATTTCATCGCCTGAGATGAGACGTTTTGAATCTACCTGAAAATTAAGGCTTATTTTATAAAAAATTTTCCTTAAAATTCGAACCTCTCCGGGAGGAATGACAATTGCTTCGTCAATAAACTGGTCAACACCTTCGACTAACTGGCTTTTATCTTTGGCACCGTAGGCAATCGATTTGAAATGCTATAAAAAATTGTATAGAAAATTGACAAAAAGATTTTTTTATAAAGAACAATAAAAAAAATTTCAACATGTGAGGCACAATGGGTACAATTCAAGTGGGCCCATTCTTAACGATGGTTGAAGTTTTTCAAAAATATTTTTGAAAAATTACTCCTATTGATAGGGATGTTCATCCAGTTTCGCAACTCATAAAAATCATAGGAAAGTTGCTCCAAAAACGGTTTAGAATCAAAATCTATGCTATTAAAAATCCAGTAGTGAGAAAAAACCGCATCAAAAAAGCATTTTTCTTTTAAAAAATTAGCCTTAGAAAAAGGGTCTCCGCGTACACGAGTTTTAAAAGGAAAATCCAGAAAATGCGTACTTCGGGGTTTTCAAGATTTTTAACTATCATCATCGTTTCTGCTATGCCAAAATTAGGTAGGATAGCTATTTTTAGATATTTTGGTGAAAAATTTTTTGAAATTTTTCCCTTGGGGGAAAATTGCAAAAAATCCAAGGGAGGAAAAATCGAATTTTCAAAATTCCCTCCAAATCGGCTGATTTTTGTACTCGGGGTTTTTCGACATGAAAAACTCGAATCTGATGAAATTTTTTTATTTTGACCGCAGGCAAGTGTCGGTTTTTTGAGTTTTTTTACCAAGAGGTAAAAAAATCGAATTTTCAAATTTTTTCCATTTGGATGATTTTTTGCATCCAGAGGTTTTTCGCTAAAGAGAGCTCAATTCTGAAAGATTTTGAGTACGGGAAAGTGGAGAAAACAGTCCATTGTGAAATGTCCTAGAGCCATTTCAGAGAATCAAATGAAAAAGATAAGTAAACTTTCATACTATGATTAGATGTTAACAATTCCAGATGCTTTAAAACTTGTTCATTGAGAAAAAAATATGAAAGGCATAGAGAAACTTAATAGTAACAAAGAGTGCAACTGAACAAAAAGCACAATCGACTAAAAATTATGAAATTAGTAAATGAAACAAAGTTGAAGAAAACAAAAACCCACTCAGAAAAAATGAAATGTTTCATATTCAAAAGATGTAAAAATTAAAATAAATGATTTGGAAGAAAACAGCAAATCAAATCACTTCCGAATCGTACAGTAGCCATTATTTCACATTACAGGGTGTATCGAAAAAAAACCGAAATTTAGGCAATTTTTTCATGTTTTTTCGACTTACTTTCTTGAATCAGGATCTAGGAATACTTTTCAAGCTTCGGGAATGCGCGCAATCGATTTCCCGCATAAAATTACCTCTATATGGGTCATTTTAGGATTTTTGAAAAAAATTTCGGATAAAAAAAACATGAAAAATTGCCCAAATTCCGGTTACACCATGTAGTTCCGCGATTAACTAATCGGTTTCAGTTTTCAAACGTTCGGTTTCGACTTTTTTCAGGTTTACATTATTTTTAGTTAGTATACATGTTTTTTGACATCCGATTTTTATCGGTTTTGGGTTGATCAGTTTCGACTTTTTTCGGTTTTCTATTACAAAAATACTAAGGCTCTCAGACGAATGAGTGCTCATTTCAAATTTTTTCAACATTTAGATTACCAAAACAAAAAAGTATGAATAACAAATTCTGAACTCCATCTTGTATAAACGTCATAAATCAAGGACTTCCAAACTTGCAACTAGAAAAAGTTCGAAATTGTCCTTGTCGAGTGATTCTTCACATCTTTAAAAACCGCTAATAGACAAACAACCTTAAGTGGAATTATCGTCATCAGCATCATTCAAAAAACAAACAGACAAAACTAATTATTGTACAGACGAGCATTAAAATCGCACTGAATCAATCATTAGGTAATACCATTCGAGATCAGAATACCATGCATGGCAATTATTTCCATTTTCCAGTTATCGGATAAAACATATCCATAATAGTTTCGAAGACAATAAATTTTGTACAGGATGGGCTTAAAATTTCCGATCATTTTGAAATTTTATAATTACATAAATATATGAAAGCCAAATGAAATAATTATATTAGAAAATTATATTTTTGTTCTTGTTTGTATTATTATTTGATCTTTTGTGAAAATCCATTTATTTTTTTGTAGCAAAAATGGCTGAATTTCAACCAGCAATAGTGAAACTGTATGAAAAAAGGAAATCAAATCGTGAAATTTCTGCTTTGCTCGTTATACCATATACGACTGTTCAAAATGCTTTGAAAAGATGAGAAAAAACTGGCATTCATGAAGAATCGTCCTTGAAGCGATCGTCCAAGAACTCCTCAAAATATCCGAAAGATCCAGATCGAAACAAGACAGTTGAAGCGAGCTCTGGTGAAGGCCTGGGATGAAGAAATGAATGCGTTTTTTTGGTAAAAAATTTTCAAAATTTTTTTTCAAACATCACATAAAAATACCCCTTATAGGTGATTTAAACAAAATTTTCAAAATTTTTCACCAAAAAACGCAAAAGTAGTTTTTTTTGCTCATCCTGTAAGGTCGGTGACAAAATTGAAATTTTTGTAACTTTAGGATTACTAAATTGAAGCACAATGAACGAGATAATTACTATACTTTTATTACGCCCAAAAGTTCTGATTTGCAAATATAATCAACGACTAGTTTTCCTATGCCTCTGGGCAAATTTTTTTGTGTAACAATACGCAAGTATGTTCATCGACTTCATCACTTTCAAAGAATATGGAGCCAAACATATTTTTTGGAAATTCAAAAGGACAAAATGAATCAAATTTTCAAACAAAAACACACAATATTCAAGGAAAACTTGAGGAACTATTTTGCTCAAAAATTCGAAAGTGTCTAACTTTTAAAGATGGGCAATAAATCTTAAGTTGACCCAAAAAAGACTAATCAAGATGATGACGGTGATAAAGTTCTATGAATGTCTGTTTCTATTTTTAAATCTAAAGGTGAGCAAAAAAACCATACTTTTGCGGTTTTTTTGGCAAAAATTTTTCAAAAAATTTTTTTCAAACATCGCATGAAAATACCCTTAAAAAACGAAAAAAAAAACGGTTTTTTGGCTCATCTTGTAATATTATCCTCACGAAAATTGCTCAAAATTCAAAAAATCGAGTTTGTAACTTATTTTTTCGAGCGATGGCTCATTTTCAAGCTGTGAATCTGAGGAAATCTTGTTTAAACAAATTATAAAAAAAATCATTATTTTCACCGAGTTATGGCTATTACAACCCAGTCACCATTTGTCTTGCATTTTGATATCATTTTTAGTGATTTTATTGATATTTTATTATTATTTTTACAATTTTTAGCTAATAAATTTGAAAAATTGATCAAGATCCAATGCCGATAATCCAGAATCATCCTCATCTTCTAATTTCATGTCGATAATTTTTTGTATGAGGTAGTCATTTCCAGTTCTACATCCAAATCTACTTCATCTTTGATATTTCCATCTCCTGGAATTGCCAGATTGTCGAATTTTGGTAAAGCCATAACTCGGTGAAAATAATGATTTTTCGTATAAACTTTTAAAAAAATTTCCTCATTTTCACAGCTTGAAAATGAGCTATCGCTCGAAAAATAGGATGCACACTCGATTTTTGGTGATTTTTTAAGTTTTGAGCAATTCTCGTGTTTTTTGGTCAACTTCAAGCGGCCATATCTCGATGAAAATTCAAGATTTTTCAAAAAATTTTTACACATAAATATATATGGCTCCAGCTTGAAAATGAGCTATCGCGCGAAGAAGTTGGCTTAAACTATAATTTTTGGTGAATTTTTTTTAAATGCACTAAATCCGAAGCCGTTGGGACTGTTCCTAAGTTAAAAAAGTGTGTGATTTCAGCAAAAAATTTCTATTCACTCATCATTTCCATCAGCAAATGAATTTTTTGGCACAAAAAAGCTCACAAAATTCGCACAAAGGAAAAGTTGTAATCTTCAAAGAGAGCTGTGAAAGTGATAATCGACACCGAATTAGCGATCTTTGTCGATGAAAACAGACAGATCAAAGAAAGGTATACAAACAGACACATAGGATGAACAAGCATCTAAGAGAGTGACCAAGATAGAGATTTAGGTCGCGCGGTTTGACTCTATGACAAGCGCAGCAATAAATTCTGTTTACTATAAAAGTAAACCACATTTGATTGTACACGTGAATTGCATCAAAGATGAAAAAACACTTGATTGTATACGTCAATTGATTAAAGGTGAAAAAATTCCAAAACTTAAATAAATTGTACGCATGAATTGCAAAAATGTTCTTCAAAAATTCTCCAAGAAAGATGATATAGAAATGAGACATAAGAAAAACTTTTTTTAAATGTGAGACAGATAAAAATTTTCCAGCACACCAAGTATTAGCCAAAGTCAATTTTCTTAGCAACAAATAACAAAATAATGAACCAAATAAAGCAGAAAATTTTAAATTGGAACATGATGACTCAGAGATTACAAGACACACGTGGGCTGTCCAAGCTAGACCAAAAAAAATGCACGCAAAAACATTTTAAGAGACGTTTTCTTGAACACTCGAACTTGAAAGGGCATAGTGTTAAACGGTTCGACTGCACTCCAAATTGAATTTATTTAGTGAGATTGACGCATGAAAAAAAATTTTAAAGTCATTTGGAGTCAAAATTCGGGTTCTAAAAAATTCAAAACCTTATTCGAAGTTCTAAATCCGATTTTACGTTGAATTTTTGATTTTTCTAAACTGCCTAGAATTATCCTAGGTAATTTTTTCGGCCAAAATTTAAGTCTGACCGATGTATTTCAACACGGAGAACATTTCTAGCGTGGTTTCGAAGAAATCCGAAAAATTTTTTTCGAACCCTCTTGTAAAAATGGCCTAAAAATCGAAGTTTCTCGGATTTTTTCAAAACCATGCTAGAAGTGTTCTCCGTGTTGAATTACATCGGATAGATATAAATTTTGGCCGCAAAAAATTATATAGGGTGTTTTAGACGAGTTAGAAAAATCAACGTAAAATCGAATTTTTGAGCTTATAATAAGGTTTTGAATTTTTTAGAACCCGAATTTTGACTCAAATGACTTTTAAATATTTTCCCATGCGTCAATCTCACTAAATAAATTCAATTTGGGGCACAGTCGAACCGTTTAAGGCAATGTTTGAACTCTTGAGATAGTGTCTCTTAAATGTCAAGCAGCAGAAGAAAAAAAATTACGTTTATAGCCAAAATTATGGCGACCCACCTTATTTGACATCAACGTAGCCATGGACCGTCCCAATTCATGATAGTTTCCGTCGCGTAGATGCGGTCCCAAGATCAGGAAAATAAATCGCACCGGCAATTGTCGCTCGATAATTTCTGGCATAAGTGTGGGCTCTGCAAGTCGCACCATGACAAATCGAGCACGTTTCAGAGATTCCAATTCACCAACGAAAACTTGAGCGGTTTCTGTGCCCTCGGGTAGTTGCTTCAAGACAACATCTTCTTTGTATGAAGATAATGCACTTGCTCGGCTGCCGCGCTTTGCACTGAAAAAATTGGTTTCACTTATATAAAAAGTTCAGTCGATGTTAATATCCATGATGTCCATTTCATCAAAAATGACCAAATTTTCATTGAAAATCTTGAAAATACACTTGTTTTCAAGCTGAAAATTCTCAGGAAATTACGATTTTTATTGAAAATTAGAACAATTTTACACGTTTTTGATAGAAAAATAGCAAATTTTGCACATTGTTAATAAAAAAATCATGTCGTATTAGAAAAATTTGAATGAAAAAATGGACAATTTTGGTGAAAAATCATGCAGTACAATAAAAAAATCATGTTGTGTTGGAAAAATTTGGATGAAAAATGAACAATTTTAGTGAAAAATGAACAATTTTGATGAAAAAATGGACAATTTTAGTAAAACTTTTCGATCCTGGCTTGCAATTGTGTTATTAATAGAAAATTTACTCAGAAAACAGTGCACTAGTTCGTGAGCCTCGTTTTACACTAAAATTAATTTTGCAACACAAAAATTCAACATTATTCCTACTCGGATAAAGCACTCTGCAAAAATTGTGTTACCGATCTTCTACGAAAGGGTATTTTTGTGCCCGAATTTTGTGTTGGTTGTGTAGAATTTGTTAAAAGATCTTCGAGTAAGCCCTCTTCACAGACTCGAACATTTGGAAAACTAAATTTTTTGACGTGTGAAATTTGCATTTTCGGAAAATTTTTCAAGCTCAAAATTTGAGACAAAAAATTTTCACTCTTAAATTATCGTTCTTCAAAATATACGCTTTAAAAAATTATGTTGACCCACCTCTTCTGTTGTCGCATGGGATTTTCGTCTTTCTGAATCGAGTTATAAACCTCTGAGTTCTCATCAACTTCAACAATCGTTGGCTGTGACATTGGATGACTGGCATACATATGAGATCGATCTGAAAAATTTAGTCATAGCGATTTTTTTTCAAAAATTTTGACCCCCAAATTCGCATTTTATAACTCAAAAATGCTATTTTTCCAGTTATGGTAACAAAATTTAGGGCTCGCCACGCTGGCCAAGAAAAAATTTCCTACCCATCGAGACGCGTTCACGTTTGTGTATTGGTCCAGCTGAGGTTAGACTTTTTCTTGGTTCAGATTTAGTTCTTGTTTCATGACTGGCTTCAACACTATAGTTGAATAAGGCACTAGCTGCGGTAGAGATTCGGGACATTTTAGACGGAGCGATGCTAAAAATTAAGTCAAAATTTCTTTTTGAATCATGCATACTTATGTTTCAGCTCCAAAACTTGAATAACCTTCTTCGTATTAATCACATCATGTCCTTCGGAAGCCATAGCTGCGGCGATGGTTTCACAAACTTCGTGAAAATTCTCTGCATTACAATCTAATAGTATGACACCTGCAAAAATTCGAAATTTATCTCAATTTTTCTGATGATTCACCTTTAGCCATACACTTCCTAAGCTGTATCAAAGCATGAAAGGACAAAAATGCAACATGTGGAGCGCCCCAACGGTGATCGATTCCTTCAACATCCTGGAAATTCAACATGTAAATAAGCAAAACTCTCTAACCTCTTCATATTTGATCCATCGGGCTGTTTCTTCCCAAACACCTTCGACGTTTTCCTCATTATTCAACTTCAAATCGTATAGCTCAACTAGCACTTCTGGTGGAGGTCCAAAATTCTTCTCTCCTTGTGCTTTATTAGTCGGTTCTGATGACTCGCTCATAGCAGATGTAGTCGAGACTAGTGAAAATCTGCACTCGGGATTAACTAAAATTGTGAAAGTTAGCTAGAAAATT
>JAQGCO010000330.1:0-11320 GCA_034700925.1 Acrobeloides cf. buchneri Gr-Nem-00862
GAATCGACGGTTTTCTCATAAAAATCCGAAAATGTTTGATTTTCGCTTTAATACACCCACCCCATTCCCTGAATCAGGGTCAAGGAAGAGTTTTCATGCTTCGGGAATGCGCTGAATCGATTTCTCGCATAAAATTACCCCTAGAAACGTATTTTTTACAAAAATTTTCAAAAAAAAATTTTCTCGGAGAACGGGCCGCGATTGTTACCCCCTTTAAGGGGTGTACTGGACCCCTTTGTGAGGGGTCCAAAAATCGATTTTTCAAAAAGTGCTCAAAATCGTCTGATTTTTTGTACTCGGAGGTTTTCGGGTATGGGGAACACGAATCCGAAGGAATTTTTGTCATTTTTGACGCAGAGGAAAATCCCAAAAAGTAATACATATTTGTTTCAAAGGATCGAATTATTGCACAAAAAGTGCAGTTCAGTATCGAAAAGTGCCGCAGGATCTCCAAATTGGTATCGAAGACACCAAAGCAGGCGCTCCGAGTGCAGTCAGTAGCGGAGAGCGCCGCAGGCGCTCCCAAGTGCAGCTAGGTAGCGTAAAAATTATAAAAGCTAAATTAAGATTTGGGTAGGAAGACGCCTAATACTGATATTATTCATGCTCTTTTTAATCCCATTACTTTGTATAGCCATCGGTCAATGGAATAATGCAGCAGCACATTATCATTTAATAGGAAATGGAACTGTTCTAATAATTAATTATGATGATCCATATGTGCAAAAAGTAAGTAAAACCTGATAGAGTTGAACAACAATTTTTTTATTTTAGTTCTTTTCCGTAAGAAATATAATTTTTTGTATTATCACTGGAGTTGTAGCAATTTCTCTCGACATCTGTACAATTTTTCTCTACAGGAAAATGTTCAAAAATTTGACAACCGCGCAAAAGAATAAACATTTTCATGATATTCGACTTTTAAGTAGGTCGTGTTTTTTGTTTGAATCAAGATTTGTCTCGCGAACCATTTGTCGGGGAGAGTCGCAAAGTTGTTGGACTGCCCGGTCTTGAACCTTCACTGTTGATTTCTGCTTTCCATTTAAGCGTCGACGCTTCACCCACTGCTCTATTGCAGTCAACGTATGGATGACTTGTAAATTTCCTTTAAGGGGAGTGCCGTTTGAGGCCCTATCTCCGAAAAAAAATTTTTCTCCAAATTGGCTGATTTGTGGTATTTGGGGCTTTTCGGGTACGAGAAATCGATTGGCGCAAGTCCCAAGTTCCAAAAAAATTTTTGTGACCCCCTGCCGGGGGGTACCCCATGTTAAAAAATCAATTTTTTCAACTTTTTTATTTTGACTCCAAATCGGCTGATTTTTGGTACTAAGGGGTTTTCGGGCACGAAAAATCGATTGACGCAAGTTCCGAGTTCCGAAAAAATTTTTGTGACCCCCTATCGGGGGTACCCCAAGTTAAAAATGCGGTCTTTGAGTTTTGCTAAAAAATTCAAATTTTTTTCTTAAAAATCGAATTTTTACTCAAAAATTAAGGGGGTCACAAAAATTTTTCGGAACTTGGGACTTGCGCCAATCAATTTTTCGTGCCCGAAACCCCCCCCCCCGCAAAAAAAATACTTGTGCGCAAAAAAATATTTGCGCAAAAAAAAAATTTTTCCATTTTCGGCACTTTCGCCGAAACACAATTATAAGATTCGTCCCGTTTTTTGTAGTTTTTTCAATACTCATGTTTATTTCCCAACTATTAATGGCGGCTTATTACGTCATGAATATGTTGGCGAATATGTCTCAAAATTCTTTTCTTATAAATTTATCTTTGATAAACTACACTTGGATATCTGATACTTGGATGTTTTCTAATTCCGTAGTCTTAGTGATATGCAGGTAATAAATTTTTTGTTTGTTTTTAACAATTTTAATTCTAGCAGTGTTGTACGTCGAGCATATCTAGAATTTTATGGGCTTAGATTTGCTATAAGATATATCGCACCAACATCCAATGTCATAAGTGTTTCAACTGTTAATCGATAAGAAAACGTTGGGTTGTTCGGAAAATAACCGGCTTTTGCAAATTCAATCGTATCGTTGTAAAAATGACTCTTTTGGGCAGTTTTCTATGCGGGTGAAACGATTGCGCACATTGCCGAAGCATGAAATGATCGTCTTCTGTGTATTAAAACGAAAACCTGAATTTGAATTCCTGAAGAACTTTTTGAAAAATTTCATCACCAATCGATAGAGAGCATCGAAAAACGGTAGCACCCCAATTTTCGTAAAAAACATATTCTTCGTTTTTGAGGAAATTTAGTTCAAAGTTGGCTAAATTTCGGTCAATTTATGCAAATTTCGATCATTTTTATCAAACTCTGAACTAAATTTCCTTACAGGCGAAGAATATGTTTTTCACGAAAATTGGGGTTTTTCGATGCGCTCTATCGATTGGCGGTGGAATTTTTCAAAAATTCCTTCAGGAATCCAAAGTCAGGTTCTCGTTTCAATACACAGAAGACCATTTCACGCTTCGGCAATGTGTGCAATAGATTCTCCGCATAGAAAATCCCCCGGAGGAGTCATTTTCTAACGATATGATTGAATTTGCAAAAGCCGGTTGATTTTCCGAACGACCCAATATATTGAATTGATCAAAAAGAAAAAATTTGTTGTCGAAATTGTTTTCCATTTTCTAACATATTTTAAATGCTGGTTTTTTGTGTCGGTATAATTTAAATATAATAAAAAATCTATCGAATATAAAATTTTAAAATTCTGAATTCAGAATCCAGATTGAGAATCCGAATTCAGAATCCAAATCTGGATTCATATCAGAATCCGAATCCAGATTGAGAATCAGAATCCGGATGCAGAATCCGAATCCGGATTCAGAATACGAATTCAGAACCAAAATCCGAATTCAGAATCCAGATTGAGAATCCAAATTCAGAATCCGATGTTACAAAAAAAAGTAATTATGTTACAAAAAAAAGTAAAACATGTTACACGAAAAAATACTGTCAAAAAATTTACAGGTTGTTTCAGAAAAAGGGCACTTTTTGTGATTTTTATTTGCAGAAACATCACGTTTTCTCCAGTAAATTGTTGCCTGTTGTCCTAATTCTTTTTTTTTAAATATAGAGAATCAAATTCTACACATTTAAAAAGAGAAGAATTATGAGTACTACTTCGAATTAGCTACCCTAAGTGAGAGGGTACTGGAACTGGAAAAAATTTTTTTAATTTTGTTCCAAAAAAGACCCTATAGGGGTATTTTTATGCGGAGAATCGGTTGCGCGCATTCCTGAAGCTTGAAAATGCTTCCTTCACATTTTTAACAAGAATCACATGCTAAAAATTTAAAAAACTTGTTTTCAAGCGTTTAAGGGGATTTCACCATAAGTTTCCCTAGTTCATGGTGAAAGAAGCATTTTCAAGTTTCGAGAATGCGCAATTCATAAAAATACCCCTATAGGGTCTTTTTTGGAAAAAATTTAAAAATTTTTCTGATTCCAGTACCCTGTCACTTGGGGCAGCTAGTCTGAAGTAGTACCTAATTATATTAAAAGATGACATTTTACCCAAGAAAATGTAATTTTCCTGAAAAAAGTGCCCTTTTTTAAATCACCCTATATTTTACAATATAATATATTTCCATTTTTCACGTTGATGTCATGGCCATGATTCATGGGGTTGGCGCAACAAGTAGAGCTGCACATCCAGCTTGACAAGTGGCGTATGCTAACACTGCCGCTGGAGTAGCGGTCAAAGCGGATGCTCCAGCAATTGTGGCAGCACCAGCAGCACATGCTGCCTGGCAAGCTGCATATGCAAGCGGTCCGCTACAACCATATTGAATCATGGATAATAGAATGAAAAAGATGAAAAAAGTTTTAGTCGTGTTCATCTAAAATTAATATATAAAAAATGTGTAGACTAACTTCTAAGTGAGAAATTGAAAAAGTGCGCGAACTCTTATCTGAATAGAGGAATGAAAAAATACCTCATCCCTGGGAGAGGAAACCGATTCTTTTCATTCCTTTCCCGTCAGCAGTGATCTCTAATCGAAAAACCGGCATTTTAGTATGTGTAGTTTTTTTGTTGTAACTTTTTATGGCTAACTCAGATTTAAAAACGTGTTCTACAAAGTTGTTCGTCAGTATTGGATGCATAGTTTTGAAAAAAAATCTTATCGAAATTCGTTTTCTGGAAGGAGATATACATCAGTAATCGTTAGCTATGTTTTTAGTAATCGATAGAAAGCCTAACGATTACTGATGTATATCTCCTCCCAGAAAACGAATTTCGATAGGATTTTTTTCAAAACTATGTAACCAATGCTGACGAACAACTTTGTAGCACATTTTCCAAATCCGAGTTAACCATAAACGACAAAACAATGTGAAGAAAAAAGATGTTTTGGTACCAATTTGGGGGAGATAGAGCGATTTTTCTCATAGGTATCCGTCTTAGGCCCTCTAAAATATCATTAGTCGAAGTAGCGTTGTAGCACGACTTTTTTCGTGTCCAATTTCTAATATAAATACTTTTTAAACAAAATAGTCGCTTTTATGGCGATATTTGGGGTGTCCCCACTTTTTGCACATTTTTTAGCCCCTATCGGGAAATTCTGGCTACCTCTATGGTTTTGCCATTGAGTCAAGAGTTTTCTGTTAAGATCATTTTTTGAAAATAATGGTCCGATTTGATGAATGTCGAGTAATAAAGTACAAAAATTATACCTTGTTCCCTAAAAAATCAAGCCACCTCTTATAAACAAGTTAATTTGTATAATAATTTTTCCTCTATTGGCTTCACTCTTATTCATGATGATAAGAAGTATTTCATAATGATAATGAAAAGAAGCTCCATGACCATAATGTTAATAGCAAACATCTGGTGCCTTGATGTCGGGATGGATTATTCAGCAGAGAAACCATTTTGGATTCGAATTTTTTATTAACTGATAAGATGTCGAGGATTATACCATTTCTTTTCTTAACACTCGTGATACCGTCGATCCTTTTTTGTTTAAATCGATACATCTCGACGTGGTAATCACGATAAGCAAAAATAAAAATTGAGCTTTAAATTAGACCTGTCAGGCTATTTATGAAGAAAGATCCCTTGGGGGACCAAGGGGATAGAAATTTGGGGTAGGAATTGACCTTTTTTATTTAATACTAGGGTTGTTGGAGGTCGGTTAACCGAAACGTTTTTCGGCAAGATTAACCGACCGAAAAAATCGATGAAAACCGATAACCGAATCGAATAACCGTCGGTTATTCGGTTAAAGCACTAGATAAAATGAGCCTTCAAAACTGAAAATATCAAAAATTCTAATGGTCCCCGTTATGATTTTTCATCAAAAATATTCCAATTATTTCATTTTTTTAACAAAAATTGTCCTTTTTTTATCATTTTCAGTTTTAAAACATTGAATTTTTAGTAAAAAAACATAGACCCTCACGCACTTTTTCAAGAATCTGATACCCCTTTTTGTATAAGATCCAAAGCAGAAAAGGGATGCCAAAGGCCAGATGTTTTTGGGTGGGTCACTCAGTGTATAGGGTGGCCTAAATGAATCATTTTAGAGGTAGCCAAAAAGTCTTCAAATTCGAGATTAGGGGGTAAAATTGTGTAGTATTGAAATTTTTTACGAAAGGCCTAAGCCTTGCACATGTGTGATCCAATTCCATCAGAAATCGATTCCCCGTGTGTAAAAACCCCGTTATACGTGTAAACAGATGAATCGGCGCTGAATTGGGGAAGATATGACGATTTTTGTTCATTTCTAACGTGCCGGGAGTTGAAAAAATTATTGCCATGAAAACCTGCTCTGTTCAAAAAGTTAATTGCACCATCCTCTTCCTGAGTACTTCTTATCTACTACTGGCAAAAAATTGCATCAAAAAGTCTTTTTCTAGAAAGATAAACCTATGCACAACGATTTACCGATATACATGATATAGAATCCGGATCCGGTTTTATCCGGAACTTTCACTGGTGGTAACACAAGTGTAGAAAACAAGTGTTCTTCTTCGGGATGGATCTTTCAATTGGATTTGGGTATTGATTGTGGAAGCTTCTGGAGTAGCGATTAAGAGTTGGTTCGACTCTCGAGTCCAAGTAGAGAAGAGGCCGGCCTCTAAACAGTTTTGTTAGAGCCTGAAGTAAAACACGAAACGCGAGATGATAAGAGAATCGGAGCCTTAATCGGAGAGAACCTTCCAGGGGCATTGCTCCCAGGCATAATGAGCTCTAGGCCGACGATAGGCTCGTCTTCAACCTCGGAGATTGCGAAATCTGATGTAAGCCCTCGATAAGAAGCTCCACCTTTCATGACAAACCCAAAAAATCATCGATCCCGAATCAAAATATAAATGCGGTGAGAAGATTTCTTGATCTATCGGCGAGAAGATTCCTTGATCTATTCAGTGCAAGTCCAGTACATCAGCACAAAATATAATACAAAAGGTTATAAACTACAACTATACAGTCGCTAAGTCTAGATAAGTATGATGTCACCTTCCGTTAGGCGTAATTAAGTTAAAGTAGATGTTATTTATATGAGGATCGACTACCGTCGATGCCTCATAGTGTTAGATAATGATTTACGATACAAGGGGTAATATTGAATCATAAATGCGAAATCACATTGTGCTTTTCCCTTGCGTCAATACTTTTATTATCTCATTTTTACTACTGAAAAATAAAGCGCTTCACGGCACTCATATGATTGTAGAGTTTAATATCATATTCTTTCTATCGTCATTCTTATTATTTCGGATGACTTGTGTATGTAAAAATAATAAGATTAGGTGTATTCATGCAAACTGTCTGCAGTTCGATAAAATTATCATAAGATAAATTAGTAAGCCATTTGATTTGAAACCATTGTGAACTAAATGAACCTCAGAACTCTACATTTTTATAACGATATTTTTGCTGTCATCTTAGGCTATATTATAACACTAGTCCTAATAGTCTTGATAAAAACCAAGTCCAGCAAGGAATTAAAACCATATAGCCAAGTTTTGCTGTTAAATTGTTTTCTTGATTTGTTATTTAACACAAATATGCTCATTTTTGGAATGGTAATATAGATTGTTTTTGTTGTTATCGTAGAGAGATATATAGGGGGAGGGGCCAAAAAAAACGGGAATTTGGTCCAAAAACGAGAATTTGGTCCAAAATTTTCCTGTTTTCCAGAAATTTGGTCCAAAAGTAACGAAAATTTGGTCCAAAAAAATATTTTTGGACCAAATTCCCGTTTCTTTTGGCCCCCCCCCTATATATGTTACCGGTTTTACTGAAAATCCGGATTTTCAGAAAACCCTAGGTTTTATTGAATATTCGGAGCTAGTTCCCTTTAGGGGGCCACCCACAGAGGCAAAAATCTAAGTTTCCGATTTTCAAAAATTTTTGCAGGAATGACCCCTATACGGGTTTTTCCATGCGAAAAACACGAATTTGAAGGAATTTTGACATGAAAACCAATGGATTATACCAATAGAAACCAATGGAAATGGATATACCAATGGAAATGGATTATACCAATGGTTTTTATACCAATGGAAACATGAGCATACCAAAATTCGGTCAAATTCGTGTTTTTCGCATGGAAAAACCCCTATAGGGGTCATTTTTTGATCTTGATTTCATTTTTGACCCTGATTCAGGGAAGAAACTATGCATTGTAACGAAAATCGAATTTGCCTTAATGAGTCAACTTTTTTTGCCTGAAAATAGTCATTCTAGAGGTTTTCGTATGCGACGAATCAATTTCGCGTATTCCTGAATTTCAAAAATTTTTTCTTGATCCTAATTCAGGGACTGAAAATGAGTAAGAAATGAAAATCAGATTTGAGTTGTAAATTGTGATCTTTTTAAGCTGAAAATGGTTATCTCTAGGGTTTTCTTACACGCTTAATCGATTGCGCGCGTTTTCGAATAATAAAAATATTATCTTGACCCTGATTCAGGGGGTATAATGAGCATAGAAATGAACGTCCTTTAAAAGGTGGGTAAGAATTAGGAACTAATCTCTGATTCTAGAGGTTTTCGTATGCGACGAATAAAAAAAAATTTTTTGCCAAAACAGTCTATATAGGGGTAAAATCATGCGAAAAATTGATTATGCGCATTCTTGAAGTGTGAAAATGCTTCCTTGTCCCTCAGGGAAATAAGAGTTGTATTGTAGTGAAAAACCAACATGTACTAATTTGACTGAATCAGGATCAGGGAAGGCGCATTTAGAGTCTTGAACACCTGTTCGAGACAATTAGCGAGCAGTCTAACTCAGATATTTTGTTATGATTGTTTTTAAAAGTAAATTTAGAAAGCAGATATAAAAGACGGAGTATTATTGGTGATAAATGATAGCCTCATACCAAATTGCCAACACTCATATCACCACATTTGTAATGCAACAGGTTTCTATATTTATGCATTTTATCTGTTATCAATGTCTATACCATTCTTTTTTCGATACATGATGTTTTGTCGGTAAGATTTGTTGCATTTGACTTTTCGAAGTGATTACTTTTAGAAACATCACTTTGAATGGACCAAAACTATTCCTATCCTACGCCTTAATTGGATTGATATCAATCGTTATTGCAATTCTTTATTTCTTCGCTTTTTATACTGACGATATTTTTATTACTAACCATAGCCATTTGATTGATAACTTTTGGAGAAACTCGGATGGTACAATACCAGAATTTGATTTTTCTCAACTGGCAAGTTTTTTTTTGCAATTGTGCCGTTATGTATCTTAAGATTTCAGGAAAATATGTTTACCTTAACTATGCTTGTCCTTACTTGGATAATTATTCCCATTTTTTGACCATTCTATGGTTTAGTCGTAAAATATGGGTGAAATATCATAACACTAAAAATATGATGTCTGCTAAAACCCAGGCTATGCAAAAGCAATTAACCATTGCAGTAATAGCTCAAGTAAAATAATCAAATTAATTGTTTATCACAACAAATATTTTAATAGTTTACTATTCTGAGATGGCTGAATTTTGCGAACTAGTCTCATCATTAGGGTAGTACAGATCGGGAACAGGGGTGTCATGGGTAGAACCGGAAAACCGGTGAATTTCCACAGTCGGGGAATTTTTTATAGACCCCCTAAATAATTTTTTCAAGATAAATGATGTTCTACAAAGTTACACCCCATGCAATTTTGGGTTGATTTTATGTTTTTGCCCAAAAATTTGAAAAATTTTCAGAAAAAAATGAAGGGCGACCAAGGTAAATTTTTGAAATTTTTTTGAAAATGTTTACGTTTTTTTATGGGAGAGGGGGGGGACGCCAAAATCTAATGGTTTTTTTAACAAGGAGGTCTAAAAAAAAAAAAATTTTTGCAAACGTAAATTACGTACGGCACCTTAAACAGGACTGGAAATTATCCGCAAAACTTAGCCAAAAATCAAAAATGCAAAAAAATTTTATGTGGACTATTATTTTGTCGCTGGAAACGGCCTTTGATAGCTGGGGGGAGGTCTTAGGATTATAATATGAAAAACCTATATTATTATAAAACCTTTATTCTTGATAACATAGTACAACCTAGGGTTTCCGACGGACCCGGGATCACAGTTGCAAAAACCTGGTACCCCGGTAAAATTCTACCGGGAGGAGTAGGTCATGGGGTAGGGAGGGGGGGGGGTCATAAGATGGGGAGGGGGTAGGTCATCGGTCCCCGGGGAACCTCCTTCTAATAAAAATGTCGCCAAACTGCAGGGGGGGGGTGGTCATAAAACAAAAATTTTGGACCGGGGTCTGTACAACTGTGCCCGGGATGTGGCATTGCAGCACCCTTTAATACTCAATCCCTTAGGTGACAAGTGTGAAATTATGAGGTGACAAAAGTGACACCTAGTTTACATTCAGGTGACAAGTATGACCGAATCTATCCCCTTTGTTGCCTAGTCATTTTTTGCTCAGTTTAGTGTGACAAAGATGGCACATGTTATGTTTGTTACCTAAACCTAGACTTTGTCACATAGAGAAGAATTTGATGACTGTTGCTCGCCAACAAAACTATACTAAAAAATTTTTAGGCAGCTTGCCCTATATGCGTTGCGATAATACCATTGATATTTTTGGTAGCTATTACATTATTAAGAATCAATATTCCAGGGATTGCATCTCTTCCTCTTATGAGTCTAGCTTGGAATGCTGTACTTAATCTATTATTTACTATATTATTGATTGCGCCGTTCAGAAAAGCCGTAAAATTATATCTGCATAGTAATATTTTAAAGGTTAGACACAATCGAATTTTCGTCTTAAATTTATCAACTTAAACTAAGAAACAAAGCCGTTATATACTTTGAGTCTCGATATTGTGGCACCCTTTAAAATTCGCCAAAAATCGAGGTATAATCGGATTTCTTCGAGCGACCGCATTTTGGATAGCTAATTACAGGAATATTTTTTTTTAATTATTGAAAAAACTTTGATTTTCGCCGAGTTATGGCCTTTTGAAGTGGAAAAGATTTTTGATTTTTCAAAAATCACATCTCTGCGATATCGAAGGCTTTTTTAACTAATTATTTTTATAAAAAAATTCTTTATGCTCCCAATTCAAAAATGTCATTACCCGAAAAAATCTGAGCTTTTCTCGATTTTTGGTGGATTTTTTGAAGATAGGGTAAAAAATGGATAAAAAATGACATCAACTTCAAAAGGCCATCATAACTCGGCGAAGATAAAAGATTTTTCAATATTTTTTTTACATTCCTCATATAATTAACTATCCAAAATATAGTCGTTTGAATAAGCCTCAATTTTTGGCGAATTTTTTTACGAAGTTATCTTCTAGGGGTGCCACTATATCGAGACTCGACTGTATCCCACTACTATAATTAGATTTATTCATAGCAATTTTTAAATAAAATTTAAAAAATTTTTTTAATCTAATGAAATTTATGTAACATCTCTCGTTAAGACGCATTTTCTGAGAAGTTTTGAATGGGTCTTAAGGAGATGGAGCAAGGCCCAAAATTAAAAGTTCTAGATTTTCTCGTTTATGGTTTAAAAGTAGCTTGGTGCTGAGTACATATGTGTGCTGCGAGCAAAAAATTTCAAAACTTTTTCTTCGCTGAGATATAGCATTTCAAAGATGGATACCTTGGACACATGCATGAAAATGTACTCTAACAGTAAATTCGCTCTAGATCAAACAGTTTAAAAGATTTTCAAATACGGTCTTTTTTATTTGTTTGATAACATTTCGGGCTACAACTTTTATATAAACTATGTTAATAGATCTGACTCTAACATAGTTTATATAAAAGTTGTAGCCCAAAATCTTACCAAACAAATAAAAAAAGACCGTATTTGAAAAT
>JAQGCO010000331.1:0-11319 GCA_034700925.1 Acrobeloides cf. buchneri Gr-Nem-00862
GTCATGTTGCAAGATCGAAAAAGCAAATTTACCTTCTCTTCCGGTTTTGTTGGTTCCGCCGTAGTTTTCTGTATAATATCATAATGAAGCGATTGTGGGCGCTACATCAAATGGGCATTAGTCAGTGGCAAGAAAATCGTGATAATAACAAACAGGGAAATACCACCGAACAACATCTGCCTTGCTAAAATTGAAAATTTTGATGAAATTTTCAGAGTAAACTTTGATTATCTTCAGTAGGAGCGAAAAATGTCGTAAAAAAGTATTGCACGCAAGAAGTTTGTACAGGTTGGGCCAAAAACCAGGTGGCTTTTTACGATTTTTGGGAGCCGGAACAGAAATTTTTTTCACAAAAAGTGATGTTCTGGAGGGAGCCTCCCCCTGACCCACTCATACATGGACCCAAAATTGAGGGGGGACCACCTCATCGGGGATCCCCTCAGGGACGAGGTGGGTATATTAAAGCGAAAATGAACTAAAATTCGAATTTTCACTGGAAAACCAGCATACCATTGAAGTCTGTATTTGCATTTTATTTTTCATACTTTCTAGGGGGATTTTTCATTGAGAACCACGATTTTGACGTTATTTTTCAATTTTGATCGAAAACGACCACGCAGGGATGCCTGAAAAGCGATTTTTCGATCTCGGCACGAGATAAGCCGCTCTAGTGGGATCGAACCTGTGAGCCCAAGTTGCTTAACTTGTCAGATCGGATGGGATCGCTCTTTATAGGGGTAGGAGAACTCTTTTAGGATTGTGGCTGGAAACAGACTCTAGTTATGTCTTTATTCAAAAAAAGGAAATCAAATTCCTTATAGGCAGGAAATGATGGGAAAACAACCGAAGCACCACTTCACATGACCAACCAACTACTCAGCATCAGTGATCGCATATCTAACTAATCTAGTAGTCATCAACCACTTATACCACAGTATAATCCTGCTATATAAGCCGCTGTAAAATTCTAATGGAGACTTCTAATAAAATCCTCTTTAATAGGGCATTTTATACCCTCATCGTTGGAATGTGACCCAATCGTTTGGAACGTGACACAAGCCAAGCTCAGATTTCCATGCTAAACTTGTTTTGAGTTTAGCCTGGAAAAAAATGCCTCTACCGGATCTCGGCTCTACTTAATTCAAACTAAAAACATATGCCATTCCAGTTATGTGTCGTATCCGGACTTTTTTCTAGCTGCAAGTACATTCATAGAATTGGAAAATGGAACATCGAAGTTGATATTGGGTTGTTCGGAAAGTTTCTTCCCACGTTTTTTTCAATTACAGGATGTATAAAAAACGGAATTTGGGCGATTTTTTCATGTTTTGTTCGATCGAAATTTTTTTCCAAAAATGACCCTATTAGGCATAAGCCGCTATCTACTAATTTTATGCGGGGAACTTGAAACACCACCCTGTAGTATTTGTTTCCTCCTGTTTTAACACAACTTTTATTTTCTAAATAAAACAGTACAAAACGACTAGATGCTAGCGTTTATCTACAAATAGAACAATTTTTATTCAAATGTTGAGCCAGCTGTATGCCTGCGGACGAATCGCTTATGTACTCTCCTCGGCCTGTAATAGACGTCTTTCCTCCGGGAGGTGCACGGCAAAGCACTGAAGAAGCACAACGGATTGTATTGTCTTCGGGGTTTCTTAGTAGATTTTGAAGTCATTTGTTTTGATTTCGATTTTGGCAATTTGGTTTTCGGTACAATTTTCATTAATTTGGGCATTATGGTTGTTGATTTTGGTTGATCTTGCCGCTCCGAGAGCCAAGAAGAATCTGATGGTGTTGTAGGAACAATCGTTCGATCAGATTTAGATGCCTTGTACTTTTTCGACGTTGATACTAACTAAAAAAATTTTTTGAAAATTGTTATAATCAAAATCTTAGGGTCGTTTGACATATAGTCACTAAAACTATTCACTTATTAAACTCGAAACTCTTCTGTGTTTCCCATTGAATCAGGGAAAATGTATTGAAACGAAAAGTTCGTTTTAAGGTCATATCTCGGTTAGTTTAAATCTATTATGGTCGAGCGATAGTTCGTTGGATTCCTGAGATCGCGGTGAACAACTTTGTAGAACATCACTTATGAAAACTTACAAGAAACTTAATGATGTTTTCATTTTGTGATACGATATGCGAATTTTATGCACCAATGAACATATCGTTAAGTTTCTTGAAGTTTTCTTCACCACACAAAAGTTTTCATAAAAAGTGATCTTCTAGAAAGTTGTTCGACGTGATCTCAGGAATTCAACGAGCTATCGCTCAGCTCTAATGGATTTAAAATAACCGAGATATGGCCTTAAAACGGGTAAAAATCTTGTGAGGGCTGAAGAAAAAATTTTCTTCCCCCATTGGCAGCTAGGGTTCCCAAATTTAAATTCTAGCGCTAGCATCGTGTTCTCCATGGCCACCCCAGAAATCATTTTCGGGAATGAGCGCAGTCGATTTTCCGATAAGAAAAACTTAGAAAACTTGTTTTAAAAATTTTGTTTCAACATATCTCCTTTCCCTAAATAAATCATGGTCACGAAAGCATTTTCACGCTTCGGGAATGCGCGCAATCGATTTTTTTACACAAAATCATCCGATAAAACGTCGTGTTTTTGAATTGTATGATATCTGGTTTTCGTGTCAATATATGTTTCCCTGATTCGATGAGAAACGAAAAAGATTTTTTTTAAATTTTTTCTAATTCAATTTTCCGCTTTTCGTGCAATTTGTAAAATTCTAGATCGCAATTTTTTTCGCTTGTTTTAATACTTATTATAGACAGGATGATGAGCTCATCGGATGAGCTCCATCCACAGTTTTAAAAATACAAGCGCCTTAATAAAAAGTAGTGCTACAAAATTGGCTATGAAATGTTTATGAGCCTATAATCCTGGCTAAAAAAAAAAAAATTGAAATGAATGTCGGAGATCGTCTAAATTTTTCAACTTTCTCGTTACAAAATACTTTGCTGCGCAAATTTTTTCAATTATCCATTCTTATAGTTTCAAGTTGCAAGATCGAAAAAGCAGATTTACCTTCTCTTCCGGTTTGGTTGGTTCCGTTTTCTGTATGATTTCATAATGAATCGAGTATGGGCGCCACATCAAATGGGCATTAGACAGTGGCAAGAAAAATGTGATAATAATAAATAAGAAAATCCCACTGAACAACATCTTCCTTGCTAAAATTGAACAATTTGATGCAAATTTCAAACAAGAGTAAACTTTGATCATCTACAGTAGGAGCCAAAAATGTCGTAAAAAGTATTGCACGCAAGAAGTTTGTACAAGCTGGGCCAAAAAGAAAGTGGCTTTTTGCGATTTTTGGGAGCCGGTAAAAAAAATTCTTTCACAAAAAGTGATGTTCTGGGGGAGCCTCCCCCTGACCCACTCACTCATGGACCCAAAATTGAGGGAGACTACCTCATCGGGGGTTCCCTCCCCACCTTGCCGATTTTAGTTCATTTTTGCTTCAATATATCCACCTCGTTCCTGAATCAGGGAAGCGTTTTTACGCTTCAGGAATGCGTGCAATCGATTCCCCGCATAAAATTTCATCTAGGCAAAAATTTTTATCCGTTTTTAGACACTGCAAAAAAGAATTGGCTCCTAGTGGATCGAACCTGCGGGCCTAAGTTGCTTAACTTGCCAGATCGGATTGGATCGCTCTTTACAGAGATCGGGGAACTTTTTTAGGATTGTGGTGGAAACAGATTCTAGTTATGTCTTTATTCAAAAAAAGTAAATCAAATTCCTTATAAGCAGGAAATGATGGAAAAACAACCGAAGCACCACTTCACATGACAACCAACTACTCAGCATCAGTGTTCGCATATCTAACTAATCTAGTCATCTACCTCTTATGCCACAGTATAATCCTGCTATATAAGCCACTGTAAAATTCTAATGGAGACTTCTAATGAAATCCTCTTTAATCGGGCATTTTATACCCTCAGCGTTGGAATGTGAACCGAACTTTTGGAACGTGACACAAGCCAAGCCCAGATTTCCATGCTAACTTGTTTTGAGTTTAGCCTGGAAGAAAACGCCTCTACCGGATCTCGGCTTTACTTAATTCAAACTAAAAACACAAGCCATTCCAGTTATGCGTCGTATCCGGACTTTTTCTAGTTACAAGTACATTCATAGAATTGGAAAATGAAATATGGAAGTTGATATTGGGTTGTTCGGAAAGTTTCTTCCCACGTTTTTTTCAATTACAGGATGTATAAAAAATCGGAAATTGGGCGAAGTTTTCATGTTTTTTTCGACTCGAAATTTTTTCCAAAAATGACCCTATTAGACATAAGTCGCTGTCTAATAGCTAATTTTATGCGGAGAATCAATTGCGCTCATTTCCAACGCTTCCTTAACCCTGAATCAGAGAATCGGAGTGTGTGTATTGAAGCGAAAATCGAAAATTTTTTAGATTTTCTGCGGATAAATTTATGCGGGGAATCGATTGTGCGCATTCCCGAATCTTGAAAACGCTTCTCTGATCCTGAACATACATGGGCAGCACCTCAAGTTGAATTTTTTTTTAAACCCACAACCCTCATTTGGTCCCCCTCCTGATGGGGTTGAAAAGTTGGCGACATAAAAAAAGATTACACATAAATATGCTGCTTCAAGCAACCTATTTTCGACTATTAATCCTGAATGCATCGGCCTTCCGACATACATTCTACGTTCCCCCTCCCAAGACAACCCCCACCAGGTGAAAAACTGGGGTCTGCCGATGATCTTGAATCAAAGAAAAATTGATGTATCTTCTAGGGGGATTTTTCATTGAGAAACACGATTTTGACGTTATTTTTCAATTTTGATCAAAAACGACCACGCAGGGATGCCTAAAAAGCGATATTTTCTCGACACGGGATAAGCCAATTTTCACAAACCAGGACACTTTTCTAGAGGTTTTCTAAGCTCTGAACACGTTATTTTTCAATCTTGACCTCTCCCTGATCGAGGAACGATCACGCAGGGATGCCTTTGATGCATTTGCTTTTTAGGCATCTCTATGTGTCGTTTTTCGATCAGGGAGTGGTCAAAATTGAAAAATAACGTCAAAATCGTCTTTCTAAATGAAAAATCCCCCTAGAAAGTATGAAAAATAAAATGCAGATACAGAATTCAATGGCATGAGGGTTTTCCGGTGAAAATTCGAATTTTATTTCATTTTCGCTTTAATATACCCACACTGACCTTGAATCAAAGTCGGGGTAAATTTTTTTCATGCTTTGAAAATGCGCGCAATCGATTCCTCGCATAGGAAAACCCCAAGACAGCTGGTTTTCTGGTGAAAATTCGAAATTTAGTTCATTTTCGCTTTAATATACTCACCTCGTCCCTGAATCAGGGAAGCGTTTTTACGCTTCAGGAATGAGCGCAATCGATTTCCCGCATAAAATTACGTATAGGCAAAAATTTTTATCCGTTTTTGGACACTGCAACAAGAATTTGCTCCTAACAGGATCGAACCCGCGGGCCCAAGTTGCTTAACTTGCCAGATCGGATGGAATCGCTCTTTAGAGGGGTAGGGGAACTCTTTTAGGATTGTGGCTGGAAACAGACTCTAGTTATGTCTTTATTCAAAAAAAGAAAATCAAATTCCTTATAGGCAGGAAATGATGGGAAAACGACCGAAGCACCACTCCACATGACCAACCAACTACTCAGCATCAGTGATTGCATATCTAACTAATGTAGTAGTCATCGACCACTTATACCACAGTATAATCCTGCTACATAAGCCGCTGTAAAATTCTAATGGAGACTTCTAATGAAATCCTCTTTAATCGGGCATTTTATATCCTTATCGTTGGAATGTGACCCAATCGTTTGGAACGTGACACAAGCCACGCTCAGATTTCCATGCTAAACTTGTTTTGAGTTTAGCCTGGAAGGCAACGCCCCTACCGGATCTCGGCTTTACTTAATGCAAACTAAAAACACATGCCATTCCAGTTATGCGTCGTATCCGGACTTTTTCTAGTTACAAGTACATTCATAGAATTGGAAAATGAAATATGGAAGTTGATATTGGGTTGTTTGGAAAGTTTCTTTCCACGTTTTTTTCAATTACAGGATGTATAAAAAACGGAATTTGGGCGATTTTTTCATGTTTTGTTCGACCAAAAATTTTTTTCCAAAAATGACCCTATTAGACATAAGCCACTATCTAATAACTAATTTTATGCGGGGAATCAATTGCGCTCATTTCCAACGCTTCCCTAACCCTGAATCAGAGAATCGGAGTGTGTGTATTGAAGTGAAAATCGAAAATTTTAAAGATTTTAAATTTATAATCGATTGTGCGCATTCTCAAATCTTGAAAACGCTTCTCTGATCCTGAACATACATAGGCAGCACCCCAGGTGGAATTTTCAAAAAACCCACAACCCCCATTTGGCCTCCTCCCACCTGATGGGGTCGAAAAGTTGGCGACATAAAAAAAGATTACACATAAATATGCTGCTCCAATCAACCTATTTTCGACTATTAATCCTGAATGCATCGGCCTTCCGACCCACATTCTACGTCCCCCCCAACCCCGACCCACACTCCTCCTCCACCAGGTGAAAACTGGGGTCTGCCCATGATGATCCTGAATCAAAGAAAAATTGATGTATTATAGCAAAAATTGGTCGCTTCAATACACACACCCCAATCCTGTATTTTTAACCTAACTTTTATTTTCTTAATCAAACATTACAAAAAGTTGCTACCGTTTATCTACACAAATAAAACAATTTTTTATTCAAATTTTGAGCCAGCTGTATGTCTGCGGACGAATCGCTTATGTCCTTTCCTCGGCCTGTAATAGACGTCTTTCCTCCGAGAGGTGCACGGCAAAGCACTGAAGAAACACAACGGATTGTATTGTCTTTGGGGTTTCTTAGTAGATTTTGAAGTCATTTGTTTTGATTTCGATTTTGGCAATTTGGTTTTCGGTACAATTTTCATTAATTTGGGCATTATGGTTGTTGATTTTGGTTGGCCTTGCCGCTCCGAGAGCCAAGAAGAATCTGACGGAGGAGATGGTGTTGTAGGAACAATCTTTCGATCAGATTTGTACTTTTTTAACGTTGATACTAACTAAAAAAATTTTTGAAAATTGTTATAATCAAAAGCTTAGGGTCGTTTGACATATTGTCACTAAAACTGTTCACTTATTAAATTCGAAAATCTTCTGCGTTTCTCATTGAATCAGGGAAAATGTATTGAAACGAAAAGCTAGGTTATATATTTTTCGTTGTAAGACCATATAGTTACACAAAATCATCCGATAAAACGTCGTATTTGTAAATTTTCTGGCTTTTTGTGTCAACACACATTTTTCCTTGATTCAATGCGAAACGCAGAAGATTTTTTTAAAATTTTTTCTAATTCAATTTTCCGCTTTTCATGCAATTTGCAAAAATCTAAACCGCAGTTTTTTCGCTTTTTATTAATACTTATTTATAGATAGAAGGATGATGAATTCATCGGATGAACTTCATCCATAATTTTTGAAAATATAATCGCTATAATAAAAGTGATGCTACAAACTTGGCTATGAAAAAACCAGGATTATGAACATATAATCCTGGCTAAAAGAAGCAAAATCGAGTTCATCTACAAATTTTTAACCACTACAAACTACTTTGTAGCAGTTTTGTATGTTTTAGCACGTAGTATAAGAGCCGAAGTAGCTCCAACTTTTTATATACATATTCATTCTTATAGTGTCATGTTGCAAGATCGAAAAAGCAAATTTACCTTCTCTTCCGGTTTTGTTGGTTCCGCCGTAGTTTTCTGTATAATATCATAATGAAGCGATTGTGGGCGCTACATCAAATGGGCATTAGTCAGTGGCAAGAAAATCGTGATAATAACAAACAAGGAAATACCACCGAACAACATCTGCCTTGCTAAAATTGAAAATTTTGATGAAATTTTCAAACAAGAGTAAACTTTGATTATCTTCAGTAGGAGCGAAAAATGTCGTAAAAAAGTATTGTACGCAAGAAGTTTGTACAGGCTGGGTCAAAAAGAAAGTGGCTTTTTGCGATTTTTGGGAGCCGGTAAAAAAAATTTTTTCACAAAAAGTGATGTTATGGTGGGAGCCTCCCCCTGATCCACTCACTCATGGACCCAAAATTGAGGGGGGACCACCTCATCGGGGATCCCTTCACGGACGAGATGGGTATATTAAAGCGAAAATGAACTAAAATTCGAATTTTCACCGGAAAACCAGCATACCATTGAAGTCTGTATCTGCATTTTATTTTTCATACTTTCTAGGGGGATTTTTCATTGAGAAACACGATTTTGACGTTATTTTTCAATTTTGATCGAAAAACGACCACGCAGGGATGTCTAAAAAGTGATTTTTCGATCTCGACACGGGATAAGCCGCTCTAGTGGGATCGAACCTGAGGGCCCAAGTTGCTTAACTTGCCAGATCGGATGGGATCACTCTTTAGAGGGATAGGGGAACTCTTTTAGGATTGTGATGGAAACAGACTCTAGTTATCTCTTTATTCAAAAAAAGGAAATCAAATTTCATATAGGCAGGAAATGATGGGAAAACGACCGAAGCACCACTTCACATGACCAACCAACTACTCAGCATCAGTGATTGCATATCTAACTAATGTAGTAGTCATCGACCACTTATACCACAATATAATCCTGCTACATAAGCCGCTGTAAAATTCTAATGGAGACTTCTAATGAAATCTTCTTTATCGGGCATTTTATATCCTTATCGTTGGAATGTGACCCAATCGTTTGGAACGTGACACAAGCCAAGTTCAGATTTCTATGCTAAACTTGTTTTGAGTTTAGCTTGGAAGAAAACGCCTCTACCGGATCTCGGCTCTACTTAATTCAAACTAAAAACACATGCCATTCCAGTTATGTGTCGTATCCGGACTTTTTTCTAGCACATAAACATTCATAGAATTGGAAAATGGAACATCGAAGTTGATATTGGGTTATTCGGAAAGTTTCTTCCCACGTTTTATTCAATTACAGGATGTATAAAAAACGGAATTTGGGCGATTTTTTCATGTTTTTTCGACCCGAAAATTTTTTCTCCAAAAATGACCCTATTAGACATAAGCCGCTATCAAATAACTAATTTTATGCGGGGAACTTGAAACACCACCCTGTAGTATTTGTCTCCTCCTGTTTTAACACAACTTTTATTTTCTAAATAAAACATATCAAAAAGACTTGATCTAGCGTTTATCTATAAATAGAACAATTTTTATTCAAATTTTGAGCCAGCTGTATGTCTGCGGACGAATCGTTTATGTACTCTCCTCGGCCTGTAATAGACGTCTTTCCTCCGGGAGGTGCACGGCAAAGCACTGAAGAAGCACAACGGATTGTATTGTCTTCGGGGTTTCTTAGTAGATTTTGAAGTCATTTGTTTTGATTTCGATTTTGGCAATTTGGTTTTCGGTACAATTTTCATTAATTTGGGCATTATGGTTGTTGATTTTGGTTGGTCTTGCCGCTCCGAGGGCCAAGAAGAATCTGATGGTGTTGTAGGAACAATTGTTCGATCAGATTTAGATGCCTTGTACTTTTTCGAAGTTGATACTAACTAAAAAAATTTTTTGAAAATTGTTATAATCAAAAGCTTAGGGTCGTTTGATATATAGTCACTAAAACTGTTCACTTATTAAACTCGAAAATCTGCGTTTCCCATTGAATCAGAGAAAATGTATTGAAGCGAAAAGCCAAGTAATATATTTTTCGTTGTAAGACCATATATGTTACACAAAATCATCCGATAAAACGTCGTATTTTTGAATTTTCTGGCTTTTCGTGTCAATACACATTTTTTCCTGATTCAATGGGAAACGCAGAAGATTTTTTTAAATTTTTTCTAATTCAATTTTTCACTTTTCGTGCAATTTGTAAAATTCTAAACCGCAGTTTTTTCGCTTTTTATTAGATAGAAGGGTGACGAACTCATCGGATGAACTTCATCTATAGTTTTTAAGAATACAATCGCCTTAATAAAAGTAATGCTACAAAATTGACTATAAAATTTTTATGAACCTATAATCCTGGCTAAAAAAAGCAAAGTTGAGTTCATCTACAAATTTTTAACCACTACAAACTACTTTGTAGCAGTTCTGCATTTTTTAGCACGTAAATGGATTTTATAAACTTTTTGGGAGCTACTTCGGCTTTTATACCCCTAATTGAACGTGGTCTAAAATCGACAAATTTGTAATTTTCGAAATTTTCTCAAAAATCACCCTGTTAGGGGTAATTTGATGCGGGAAACACGTTGGCGACGTTATTCTTGCGTAAAAACGCGCTCCATTTTTTAGAAAATTTGCATATTAGCTTTTTCGAAATATGTACTTTCTTTGTCGAAGAATTCGATTTTCTAAAAAATAGAAGCGTTTTTGCGCAAAAATAATATCGCCAACGTGTTTCCCGCATAAAATTACCCCAAATAGGGTGGTTTTTGAGAAGATTTCGAAAAAGAAATTTTTTCGATTTTAGATCATTCTCAATAAGGTATAAGAGCCGAAGTAGCTCCAACTTTTTATATACATATTCATTCTTATAGTGTCATGTTGCAAGATCAAAAAAGCAAATTTACCTTCTCTTCCGCTTTTGTTGGTTCCGTAGTAGTTTTCTGTATAATATCATAATGAAGCGAGTGTGGGCGCCACATCAATTGGGCATTAGACAGTGGCAAGAAAATTGTGATAATAACAGACAAGGAAATACCACCGAACAACATCTGCCTTGCTAAAATTGAAAATTTTGATAAAAATTTCAGGCAAGAATAAACTTTGATCATCTTCAGTAGAAGCGAAAAATGTTGTAAAAAAGTATTGCGCGCAAAAAAGGTTGTTTCGATCGGGGAATCGAGAGGATGTTACTACTAGGAAAATCTTTGGTCTCAAACGGGGCTTGAACCAGCCTTGAGGGTCGCCTTAGACAAGCCCAATACAATCGAACCATGGGACCCTTAGAGAAACCGCTCCAGATTATAGTCGTAACGCCGGCTCAACGTGTCAAAAAGTTGTCAAACAAGTCTAACGTTTGCCTGATCTTCAATAAAATCGTGTTTATTGAAACGATTGGTCATGAAGCATAAAATCAGGCAACAAATTTTTTGCTTCACGACCAATAAAATTTTATGGTTCTCGACCAATCGTTTCAATAAACAGGATTTTATTGAAAATCAGGCAAATGTTAGACTTTTTTGGCATGCTTGAACGCAGCCTTAGGCAGGAAATGATAGAAAAATAACCGAAGCACCACTTCACATGACCAACCAACTACT
>JAQGCO010000332.1:0-11318 GCA_034700925.1 Acrobeloides cf. buchneri Gr-Nem-00862
AAAGGTGTTTTTCAGCAAAAAATTTACGCGCTTGTCGGCGCGAATAATCATAAAGGGAGACCAAAGTATTTTTTTTTTAATTTTGAAAAAATCGAAAAAAATCACCTTGGTCCTCCTTTATTTTTTGCCCAAATTTCGAAAAAAAGGGATCCTTAAAATTTGTTCAAAATTTTCGGGCGGGACCTCCCCCCCTCTCGAGATTTCGGAGCTTCTACAGCCCTGGGCGTATTGACCCAAAATGAGCAAAAATTCGAATGTTCTCATGAAGATTGGCTGTCTATGGGGTTTAGGTAGAGAAGAGGCAAAAAATCCTTCAGATTTGAGTTTTCCATGTCGAAAAATCCCAGGTTGCAAAAATTCAGGCGATTTAGAAAAAATTTTGAAAATTCGAAATTTTACACCTCAGGGGGATCAAGAAATAAAAAAGCATCAAGATAATAAAAAATGATTAAATTTAAAAATTTACTTTTAGAAGTACTAAATGTCAGTGTAGTTACACTCAAAATATACAGATAAACACAAAATATTGTCACAGCTAAGCATCCACATGTAATGTCCAAAGTACAAAAATTTACAGCGGATCTTTCTCTCATTAAAATTCTAATTTCTTTTTTTAAGATGTAAAAAACTGAATAAAATTCAAGTGAGAAAGACTGCCAATATTTTTAGGAGAAAAATTTAAACATTAAAAAAATAAATTTTCTAAAAAATACAAATAACTGATAAAAGAGGTCAAAATAAAATTGCTATCGATTTTTTAAAGGTGAAAAATGTGAGCCAACCTTGACGACATAACAATATTTTCTACATAATATAAACATTGTATGGAAATAAAAATAATAATAACAAGTTGGACTCGGATGCATAACAATTGAGATTTTATGGTAAGTCAAACTTTCAATAAAAAATTCCAACGATGAAAACAAAGTTTAAAAGAGGAATTATTTATTGGAAATTGATAATAACATTTATGCCTTTTTATTTTTGTCACATTTATGCGAATCTGATCTTTTACTTTCTAGTACCGGGAGCCGAGCGCCTCCGACGCTTGCGGTTTCTCTGAGAGTGATTCCAAGCGGCACTCCCGAGCAATGCTCCCCGTTAAAAGTTGGATTAGTTATTACTAATACTTTTTGACGGAAAAAAGGATTAGTTATAGCTTAGCTTAAAATTTTTCAAGGGTCGAAATTTTTTTACCCTCATAAAAGTAGTGTCGATCTCATAGTCCCCTACAACTTTTGTTTTGGTGTCCGTGGTTTAAATTTATCGTACCCGAGATCGTCTATACAACCTCATGTAGTAGGAATTAGTGTAGTAGGAATTAGTATGCATCCCTGCGTGGTCGTGTGGCGGGAAAAAAGGATTAGTTATAACTTAGCTTAAGCACTGAAAAAAAGATTAGTTATTACTAAAGGTTATAAACCTTTATTAATCGTTATTATAACTAATCTTTTTTTGAAAAAATTTTTAGGTGTCGGAATTTTTTTATTCCTATAAAAGTGGTGCCGATCGTCTTCTCTCATCGTCCCATATAACTTTTGTTTTGGTGTCCGGGGTTTAAAGGTTTAAATCACTCGTTTCCGAGATCGTCTGTGCATACACATATGGCACGTTTAATGTAGTAGGATCTTTTTATAATTAATAATCACGTGAAAATCTCAAAGTCAATTTTTTTTTGTCTTTTCATGATATTTTAATGTTCTATCAAAAACATTTTTCATGAATTTTTTTTTCGTTCCTTGGTTTCTTATGAATCATTAGAAAACGGGCGCATAATAAAAGTTTATATAAAATATGATTAATTAGAACACAAAAATTTTCTGGAAAATTAACAGCACAACATTTAATATATATTCATTATCCTATTCTTTGTTTTATTTAATCAGTTGCCAAAAAATTTTTAGCTTTTTTGAACAGATTAGAATTTAAAAAATGCTCAAAATTGCAATTTTTCTTTTATCACGGCTTCTTATATCAACGTGAATATGGCTTGTTTTTGCTCCCAACCAACACAATAAAGTGTTTATTGCTCATCTTTAAGAACTTTTGATAAAAATGGATCAACTCGTGCAATGTCTTCCCGAGACAGAAAGCTAACCCAAGACGGAAAGCTAATACACCCACTACGCCGGTCAATGATTCCGAAGAACCTTTCGAACATGTTGTTCATGAAAAAAATCCAAATGTTAAAAATTAATAATTTCTTGATCATCACATAAATTTTATTCAGCTAACAAAATTTTTTTTTTAATGTTAAAACATTAAATATTTTGCCAAATATTTCCAAAATTTAATTTTTATAGATTTTTTTAAAAATGGTCCTTGTTTTTTCAATTCTTATTTTTGCAGCAATATTTACTGCTGTTAAATCTGATTGTGAATGCCCAGAAAAGACACAGCTCGATGTTTGGTGTGCTTGTGATTGGAGTAGGTCTAATACCTATAACCAGTGTCGTACCCAGTAATTTTTCATCGGGGTGGGGAGATCCAATCCTAACATTTTGGTCAAAAACATAAGGAGGGACACTTTGGATTTTTAAAAATTTGTTGGCTCTTGGGGGTGGGTACTTGTACCCTTTGTACATCCCCTTTCGTTACGACACTGAATATAGCATATATGAAAAGGAGCAGATCTGTATCACCCATGCAGACAGGCCCAAAAATTAATACTCCTTCCCCCCCCCCCCAAAAACGTAAGACCTCCCCTCTCTCTCCCTCTTGAATTCCCCCAGCTCAAAAAAGCATCAACATATAAGACTTCTCCCACGCACAGTTTCCAAAATCTGCTCAATTTTCATGTATGAGGTCTAGTAAATTTTGAGAAAATCGATTTTTTGTAGTTTCTCGAATTCATATTTTCCAAAGAAAGGAAGTTGGTGGTGAACTACAATATAAAGCGGTTGTTTATCAAAATTTTAAAGTAGGAATTTGAAAAATTAAAAATTTGAAATGACTTACAAGGAATAGTTGGGAAGTGATTATTTTTAAAAAGCGAATTTTTCCAAATTTTTTTTACAGGATTTATTAGGGTGGTCTAATAATAAGAAAAAATTATTCCTCTAAATTCGTAGTTTTCAGCATTTCTGATGTCAGTATATCAATGAGGAACAAAGAGAGAAAATCAGAAGTGTCGGTGGTCGAGTGGCAACAGTCATCCCTCCAATGGGTTAGGGTTGCAGTTTCGACTCCGGCTCCTTTCTTTTTTTGGCACTTTTTATTTTTTTGTTGAAAATTATTTTTAAAATTTTTGTATTCTTAATATTTTAAAATCATTTCTAACCTTTTTTAAAATTTTCATTCTGTTCAAACATGATTAAGAATTGTGGAGAAAAATTTTATGCATTTTTCACAATTCTTAACCATATTTGAACAGAATGAAATTTTAACAAAGTTTAGAAATTATTAAAAATACAAGGAAAAAATTTAAAAAAATAATTTTTAACAAAAAATAAAAATGCAAAAATAATAAGTGGGCGGCCGAAGTCGAACCTGCCTCATACCCACTGAGCGGGACTGCAGCCATTCGGCTACAGACATCTCTGATTGTCTCGTTTATTCTTCATTGATATACTGACATAAGAAATTTATGCTGAAAACTACTCATTTTGGAATTTAGAGGGATAATTTTTTCTTATTAGTAGACCACCCTAACGAATCCTGTAAAAAATTTTGGAAAAATTCGCGTTTTAAAAATAAACAATTCCGAACTATTCCTTGTTAGATTTTAGATACCAAAAGGGAAAAATTTGATTGGTGTACATGACATTTTTACAGCCACTAATAAAAGTATTTGTGGTGAAACTTCTTTAAAACCTGGTGGTGATTATCTTTTAGGAGGTAGGGATACATTTTGATGAGAAAAAGAACAATTGAAATAAGAAGGGATTGTACCCCTCCTCTTCCTTCCCCAACCCCAGAGGCGTAGTGAAGGATGCATTTTTTCATAAATGTTCATAATTTTTTTTGTTCAGCTGCTTAACTTTGGCTTTAGTCTATCTTCTCATAATTGGGGGGGGGGGAATCTCTCTCCCCTACTCATCTTGGGGCAAAAAAAGTCGGCAGGTCCCCTACAGGACTGAGAATCAAAAAAATCATAAGAGACCCCTTTTCCCAGCTGAAGGATGGCCAAAAATTTCATAAGGGTCCCCCTTATGATTTTGGTATTGTACTCCACTCTAGTCGACCCTTCTGCCTACACACTGCCCCCGCCGTGTATCAAGATCATTGGGGTAGGTGGGGTGTGAAAAAATTTTTTGGCCAAAAGAAATTCATTTTTAAGTTGTGGCCAAAAAGCACACCTAGGTTGAACTTTGAGTTTGCTTTGTTTTTCAGGACTTTTTGGCATGCAAGGCCGAATGATCACCAGCTCTTGCTTTGCCATGCCTATGGTTGATGGTATTCCTGGAAAAGTTCGAGAAGCTCCACGATTCCCCACTGTTTTGACCAATTCCGAGCTGTACCACAAACTAATCTTGAAAAAATTCGGCGAATGCCCTGCCCACCCTGTTGGCGACACTGGAATCCAAACTGGATCGGGTGGAGCTACAACTGGTCCACAAAATGGACTTCAATCCGGACCTGATCAAGAAACAACTCCTAAACCTGAACAAGAGCCTCAAAAAATGCCATTGGATCAAACTCGGAAAATTTTGGCTTTTGATTAAAATTTTTAAATTATGTCATTTTTGTATAAATCTATCAATTTTTTGTGGCTAATCTTATTACTATGTTTTCATGGCATAGCATATCTTTGATCTACATTATCGTCTTTTGTTCTGCTCTACTTTTAAATTTTTATGATTTTAGCAAAAATGAAAATTTTCTTCTTTGTCACCACGATTGCTAGCTATTTGGGAATTTCCTTAGCTTGTACTTGTATTCCACCAACTCAACAATCAACTTGGTGTAGTGCTGATTGGGGTAAGAATAAATTTGCAAATTTAAAGAAGCGTGATCATTTTAGTGTCCAAAGTAACGGTGAAAAGTCGAACGGGAAATAACATGGCGATTCACTATACCGTAACTCAAGATGAGATTTTTAAAGTATGAAACAATTTAAGAAAACGTAAAAAATTTATAGGGTGGAAACAACCTACCGAGTGATGTGTTTTCGGCTAGTTCGTCGGCTGCTTGTGGAGAAACTATGCTTCAAGTTGGGAAGAGTTATTTGTTAGCAGGTAAACATTACATATGCATTATGCTCAACTATATGACATTTCTCGCCAACAGAGAAAAATCATCACCCATGTCGAAGTGACAGTCTTCTCACTTTACATGAGAAATGGTCGATCCATTGAGGGTCAAAAAATTTTTATGAAAACTATTTTTTTAAATCATAAAAAACCCTACTTTTTAAAGAAATTTGCACAAAATGGCTATAACTTTTTTCTACACTTTTGACCTATGATTCACCTAATTTGTGTCAACCCTAAATTTTAGGCTTCCAAGATGACCACCACACTCTTACAATCAACTCTTGTACCATCATGCCATTGAGCGATAACCATTTCGGTGGACCACTTGAATGGACTTTGGTCGACAACAATTTGCTAACAAAACTCCGACATAAGAACTTCTTACCTTGCCCATCAAGCCAAAAACAAGTTTCTGAACCTGTGTCAGAAAATTCGCAAAAACAACATCCTAGTTTTTAAACAATATAATTTTTGAGTTTATTCATTTTTTAGTAAAATAAAGATTTATGTGCATTTATGAATCATTTTTGATCAATCATGAATTTCGCTGATCATTTATGATTAACTATGAATTTTTCAGACATAGAGCAATCACAAACATCTTTGGCATATATAAACGAGTTTTTTCTTCATAAATTATATACAATCATGTTTTTAAACAGGGTTCTTTTAGTTTTATTGCTATCTTTGTTCGTCTGTTTACAACTTATAGATATTTGCTTGGCAGGTATTGCTCCTCAAGGCTGTGTTTGTGCAAGATATCCATGTTATTGTGCTGTTGGTGATTGGGACACAACAATGATATTTTTGAATAAATAAATGCTAATAATGATCAAACTTGTAAATTTTAATAAATTATTGTTTGTTAATAAATTGATAAGGTGATTGTTTTGTATAATAAAATGTTTGAATTTATAACAAAATTTTTAAAGGGAGGCGCAGATCTGGGGTCAATTTCGGTCGAAAAATTTTTTCAAAATTTGATGTCAGATTCGTGTTCCCTGCGTAAAATTACCCCTAAAAAGTCACTTTTCGAAAGAAAAAATTTTTCGACCGAGATTGACCCCAGATTGCAAATATTTTTTGTACTGGTATTCTTTTTTGGCCTTTCTATTTCCTACTTGTGGAAAATATTCTTGCATGGCCAGGATGCAGTGGCATATCCAGGGGGTGGCGGGGGCCGCCCCTGCAAAATTTTTCAGAGACTGAAATAATCCCTTATGTTTTGCCCAACTCCTGAAATTTCGAAAAAACAGTCGGCGCTCGATAAACCGTACCCCTCTGGGGGTCGGTTTATCGAATTTCTGGGGCGGGTGTCGGTTTATCGAGATTTTTTAAATAAAATTTCATTACAAAATTTTGTACAGGGTGTATCAAAATTATGGAACGGACTCGAATTTTTGCTTTTTATGCATTTTTCTGTAATGTAAACTTATTTTTTTAGCATTATAATGAAAGGTTTATCAAGTTTGTGCTTTCTACAACGGTTGGTGGTGCTTTCAACAAGACACAGCCCCCGCACACAAGGCAAACGAAACCCAAGACTTCTTGCGCGACCGATGTCCGGACTTCATCACCAGAGACGAGTGGCCACCGAGCTCACCGGATTTGAACCCATTGGACTACGCAGTGTGGAGCATTTTGGAGGAGAAAGCATGTGCTAAGCCTCACCCAACCGTCGAATCGTTAAAGCGCGCCTTGGTGAAGGCATGGGACGAAATTAGCGTTGAAACACTGAAGAAGATCATGGATGACTTTCCGAAGAGATTGAAAGCGTGTGTTGAAGCCGATGGTGGTCATTTCGAATAAATCTCGTTGTTTATTGTTTATTCTGTTTTTGTTGTTACATTTTGAATAAAATTTTGTATAATTCTTATCATATAAACATAAGGTTCTGAGCCGTTCGATAATTTTGATACACCCTGCAATGAAATTTTATTTTAAAAAATCTATATAAACCGACACACGCCCCCGAAAATTCGATAAACCGACCCCCGGAAAGGTGTCGGTTTTAAACGCCCTCTCAGGCGTTTATTTTGAGCATTTATGAATCATTGTTTGATTCCGGAAACGCCCTCATTTTTGATTTTTTAGATCAACCAATCACTGATAAATAGGGATTCCATATGTCAATCTCTGAGTAGTGCCAAAATTTTTCAAAATAGCGTCAAAAATAGTGTCAAGCATTTTTGGCAAAAAATGGCATTTTTTGAGTAAAAATTCGCATTTTGGGGCAAAAATAGACATTTTTTGATGACTATTGTGAAAAAATGACATTCTTTTATTGAAATTTTTGAAAAAATGACATTTTTTCAACAATTTTCAAATTTTGAAAAATATTGTATTCGAGTACACTATTCGAATGACGAGTCGAGTGTACACTACTTGAATCAAATGATCCGAGTAGTGTACATTATTCGAATGAAATTTCTTGATAAGAGCCTTTCAAACAATATTGATTATTCAATGTGAAAACTATTTGGGTACAAAAAAGCTTTTTTATTTTTTACAGGGTGCGACAGAATAAACCGGTCACATGAGAATGTTCATGATCACACATCGTTATAGGGATTTTTTTATTGAAATCATAACAAAAACGACAATTATAAATAAAACTATTCAAAATGACCGCCCTTAGCTACACAGGCTTTCAACCGCTTGGGAAAATTATTAACAATGATTTCCAACATTTCCACAGTTATTTCATCCGAGGCTTTGGTCGATCAAACTTTCTACATCCTTGTGTGGTTTTGCGCATGCCTTTTCTTCCAGAATACTCCACACGGCATAATCAAAAGGGTTCAAATCGGGTGAATTTGGTGGCCATTCTTCTCTTGTGATGAAATCACAATCAGGACAATGTTCAGACAGCCCATCTTGAATTTTGTTTGCCTTATGCGCTGGATCTGAATCTTGCTGGAAACACCATTCTTCATCGCCGAAAAGATCGCTTGCCCAAGGAAGGAGGTGTTCTTCCAGCATTTCCATGTAATTCCACCGATTGATCCTTCTTCCACAAACAAAATAATAGATAAAATGAACATTCTCAGATGACCGGTTTATTCTGCCGCACCCTGTATAGTGCTAAGCATAAGATTTTTTCTTTTTTGTACATTGTATTAGGTTGATATAAAAGCTTTGAGACTTTTTACATTAATTTGAGACCTGAAATTTTTTTTAAATGACACCAATATGAGTAATTTTATGCGGGAAATTTATTGGAAGGCGTTTAATTGCTTCAAAAATACGCACAACCGATTCTCCGCATAAAATGACGCCTATTAGCATCGTTTTCAGAAAAAATTTCGGGTCGCAAGTTCACGTAAAAAATCTCAAAACTTTTGGATCAACCCAATATATTTCACACAGCTCTTTAGGGTTGCTTACCTGTTGGTTTTATTATTTCATACGGTTGTTTACAATACAGTTGTATACAACCATATAAAAGTTTTATACGGTGATATACAACCATACCGTGGTAAATTTTTCTAGATAATTTTTTAGGCAATAAAAAAAAACAATTTCTCGTTCGGCTTTGTCACCAAAGCCGAACGAGAAATTGTTCGTGATATCAAAGAGAAATTTTGCTATGTTGCACTGGACTTTGATCAAGAACTTGCTATCTCTCAAACCAGTTCAGCTCTCGAAAAGAGCTATGAGCTTCCTAACGGCCAAGTCATCACTATTGGAAATGAGAGATTCCGCTGCTCTGAAATTTTATTCCAACCCAACCTTTATGGAATAGGTAAGACTTTCATTTTTAAAGGTTAACTTTTTTCCAGAATATTTCAGAATTCAAGATCTTACAATTTACAGTATAATGAAATGCGATGTGAATATTCGTAAAGATCTTTATGCTAACATTATCCTTTCCGGCGGTACATCAATGCTCCCCGGCGTTGCTGATCGCATGCAAAAAGGGATTCAGGTATAGTAAAAAATATTTCAAATCCAAATTTTATTTATTGTTACAGCATCTTGCCCCATCCACGATGAAGATTAAGATCATTGCCTCACCAGAACGTAAATACTCCGCCTGGGTCGGTGGCTCCATGTTCGCTTCACTTTCCACCTTCCAACAAATGTGGATTAGCCAACAAGAATACGATGAATATGGACCATCAATTATCCATCGCAAATGCTTCTAAACTGCCTAATCGTCTGCTTCAATTGAAAAGCTTATATAAATTTATATTTGTCTTTTACCACGACAGTTCGCCAACCATAAATTCATTATAATCAAAACATTTGTAATATATTCACTATGGGGCGAAATTTTACAAATAAATTTGCCATGAACAAAATTTTTTGCAGATACATACACAATGTATAAAATTTTTAAAGAAAAATTCTCGAAGTCAAAAAAATTTTTGCAAAAATGCAGAAGTGCATTTTTGTGTCACCTGTACTTTTTGATGAATATTTTTCTGAAAAATATCCGTCTGGGGTAATAATACGGCGCTGGTTTTTGCTTTAATTAAAGGATTTCATCAAAATTTTTGTATTTATTCGATTTTTGCTCGATTTAGATTTGGAATGAGATTTTACAAGACGTTGCCAACATTAAACTCAATAAATTAACTTCATCTGGCCTCCCACTTCCAATAATCAACTTTGCCACTTTTGACAATTATCAGATTACCCACACAGGCCAATTTCTTCAGCTATGCTCTGACATAAAGTGGGATTTCAGCTCACTATTTCCTACTTTAAAGGCTCGAAAACACAAGATACATAAAAAACGACGACAACACAGTCAAATTCGTTATGTTTATGTTCTTTTTTATGTTCCCATTTATAATAATTAATAAAAAAATGATTTTATTTTGGATATTTGTACACATATGCATAATCAAAGATTGTATCGCATGCGTTGGGGCATTACTATTCCATTCACCGCCATTGGTTTGCAGCATAAGATTTTCGCTTTAATTAATATACATACATGTATTTTCCTGATTCAGGATTAAGGGAGCTATTTTCGATTCTTTTCTAAAAATCATCTTCTAGGGGTAATTTTAAGCGAGGAAGGAAAATTTTTGTGCATGACAACGATTTCTCAATAAAATTACCCCTGGACGAAGAAATTTCAAGAAATAATCCATATATCTGCCTTGACCCTGAATCAGGAAAAATAGTTAGTCCCTTCTACAAAATAATATTGCTTTTTTTATTTCCAAAAATCATTTGTTCATGTATTTCATAATATAGAAAAAGTATTAACTTTGTTTCAATGGAATCAAGCAGATAAAGAATGGTTACATATTTCTACCCCAGAAATAAAGTAAGATTATAAAAAATCGCAAGCACAGCAAAACATCTTTTCACAAAAGCAAAAACTCTTATCATAAACTCTATAAACAACAAGAAAGGCACAATTATTAGACTATATAAAAAATTACCAAATTTCATGCGGACTTGTTTGATTTTAATCTTTTCAATCTTTCTATTTTTATCCTGGATAAAGCTTAATGATGGTTTAATAAATAGGTAAGTAAAATCACACTGTAACGAAGTACCCCTCAAAATTTCAAACCGCTAGGCCCCTCGTAATTTTGACTTTTTGCACTCTATCCCCCCCCCCAAATGGGGAGGGAGTATTGTTACAAAGTAAGTAAAATACTGTAAGAAAAAATCTTTTTTAAGTCCTGGAGCACAAATACGACTCACTAGAAAAACCTTAAAAGATGCGGTAGAGTCGTTGATCAAAGTAGTCCATAAGCGATCTCATAAGCTGCCAGACTTTCCAAGAAAAAAAATTAATGGTACCTTTTGGCCATTTCCTCTTTGGATTACATTAGGCAATCTTGTTATTGACAATATTGAAATTGATTCAGAGCAAACTGAACTCGAGTTGTCAGATGATGGGCTTATAAAAATTCATGTAAGGCTTTATTCAGTAACTGTTGGAATGCCATTTTTCGAGAAGGGGGTCAGAGGTGTAGGCAAGAAGGTACTTCGGGTACATAGGGGGCAAGGGGGAGCCTCATTTCCCCATACACTCCCTCATAGGACAAAAAATAAAGGTCATGTGGTTGGCAATACTTCAAGGCCGAAAATAGCTACGAGTCATTAAAGGGTGGTCGCAAAGTGGACCCCCCATTAAAGGGGGGTCCACTTTGC
>JAQGCO010000333.1:0-11316 GCA_034700925.1 Acrobeloides cf. buchneri Gr-Nem-00862
AAAGAGCATGGCTTATTTTACGTACCTATAAAAAATCATGAAAAAATGATTTATACTTTTCATATTTCATATTCAAAAAACATGTGAAATAATAGGCAAATTCTAAAATTTCATTAGAATGGTAAAATGGCTCAGTAGTAGTGGTTTTGGCTTTGATTATAAAGCTAGCGGGATCGAATCCCACTCGCGGAGATTTGATTTATGATAATCAATTTATGAATCCGGCTCCAGTACAGCTTTTTTGATAAGGTCTTTTGTCACTATATATAATTCAGATATGGAGAAAATTTTAGTGCAAAATTATTTTTCAAAAAATAACATAAACATTAAAAAATATTCTAACACTATCAATTTGTAAGTAAATTCCCGTTTTTCAACAAATTTCCTTTTTCTGCTGCCTTCGGTCTGCTTTTGAATAACCAATATTGCCCCCAATTTTCCTTCACCCATCCTTTTACAAAGACGAAATGAAACTGCTCCACGTAAAAAGCTGTGCTTGAAAATACAGCCGATAATAAAGTGATTCCAATGCCTAGATAGGAAATGATTACAAGAGTTTCGAACATTGATTTCGGATTAGGGAAGAGATCACCAAGACCGGTTGTTGCCATAGCGATTATTCTGTATACCTCAATAATATTATATTTTTTTAAGTTTGCCTTACGCAAAGTAGATTGAGCCGATAATACCAAAATCATAATAAATAAAATCGAATAATATAATTCCAACTATTTGGTGGACTGCCAAAAACATATAGCCCATTTTAAGAGGGACTCTAGTTTCTTCTTCTCCATCTGTGTTCTAAAATCTATAGATACAACAATTATTAAAGGTAGAGTGGGGACAAAAGAACAACAGGATTCTGGAATTGAACCCCATTGATTTTGGAAAGGTAAAACCTGAAAAACTTAGGAAGTTGAAAAGTTTTTCGGAGCCGTAACCTAAACCCTAATTTGAGCGAGAAAGAATTTGTAACTAGAACATGCCAATTTTTGAGTGTCAGGACATTACTGACATAAAGACTTACTCTTGTAATAGACTTTTTAAAATATGGTAAGACTAAGCAATATACTTCCGAAATCATTCTTCCAATATTAGCAAAAGTTGAATGAATAATTGGTACACCGAATATTGTGTAAAAAGTACAAAAAATCTTAGCTCCTGTACTATAGATGCTATATAGTTGGCCACCCCAACCTTAAAATTCGATAGATTTTTTAAAGAATTTTTTCATTTTGAGCGCAGGAAAGGGTCGGATCGACCAAGTTTCATGTTAAAATTTTGAATTTCTGATGGATCGGTAATTAAAGATCCTTCAAAATTCGAATATTTATACGTCACTACAAGTCGCGGCCTATACATAGCTGATGAACCGACGCTTACGAACACCGCTCGGGAGTGCCGTTCAGGAGTGCCGATCGGAAGCATCACTCGGAAGCAAGGCGCTCACTCGGAACGCGAGATTTTCTAATGTTTCATCAATCGTGTCGATAAACAAATTTTAACTGAATCAAGCAATACAATCGGGACGCCGCTCGGAAACTCCGTTTAGGAGTGACGCTCGGGAGCACCGCAGACGCTCCTGAACTCGGTGTCCAGTTTATAAATATAAAGTGAGAAGTTTGCCACTTCATCAAAGGCGATGAATTTTTCTCATTGTAGGAAGTGTCGAATATTCCAGAATGATGTCATCATTCTGAAACATTCGAGAAAAACAACAAAAAGTCAATAGGTCGAGATCCGATCGACTTATAGAGTTAGTGTTCACCGAAGCCCCTTGGGGGACGGTCGGGTCCCTAATAAACCGGGGTCTTTTTACCTATTTTTCCTTTATTATACCGTGTTTATTTTATTTAAAAATAAATTAATTTAATTTATTTTCTTTTGTGTACAATTACACAAAAGGAAGTGCAATATACCTATAGTAGTCATAACTTCAAAAGCAATCAAAAGAGTATTATAATATGGTCTTTCAGCCAATTTATCATCTAGTAAACGAAATATCAAAGCACCACCTGCTAAATATGTCAAGGTGGTCATGAAGAAGAGTATAAACGGAATACATTTAAGCCAAATCTATGTTTAACAAATTTAAAAAATGAAAATGAAAAATACCGGATCATCAATAGGTTCACGCTCTTCTGGCTTTATCTCTTTAACCGATGGTCTCCTTTCTCTTTTTGATACCCTAACCACAGTCATGGGAGCAAATTGTGACTCTTCATCTGGTATCGATTTTTTCGGCTTTCCTAAACCGTGTCTAAGCTCTTCCAGCACTTCCGCTAATTCCTTAATCACAGCCTTGACATTTTTGTCCGCGGAATTTATTGTCGGTTTATCCACAAAAGATTTAGCGTTTGCAATAGCTGCTTCAATTTGAAGTTCTTGTTTAAGATCTCGTAAGATTTCGTTAGGAACATTGGCTCTTGGCCATGTTTGAGCAGCATCTGATATGAGTTTATTTGTCATGTTCTGAGCTGAAAAGTTTTAATTATACAGGGTGATTTAAAAAAGTGCATTTTTGTGATTTTTGGAGCCCGAAATTTTTTGGGACCGGAAAATTTTTTTACTAAAATGATCTATAAATAGGGATAATTTTATGCGAGGAATTGATTGCGCGCATTTCCGAAGCATGAAAATGCTTCCTTAACCCTGATTCAGGGAATGGAGTTTGTGTATTGACACGAAAATCAAAAAATTTTCTTCTTTCGCCTGGAAACCATCCATATGGAGGAGGGGTAATTTTATACAAGGAATCGATTGCGCGCATTTTCTAAGAATAAAGAAATTATCTTGACTCTAGTTCAGGGAATGGAGTTGGTGTATTGACGCGAAAATCGAAAATTTTTCGTTTTTTGTGTCAATATGCAAACTCTATTCCCTGAATCAGGGTCAATTAAACGTTATCATACTTCGGGAGTGCGCACAATCGACTCTCTGCATAAAATTAACACTATATGAGTCATTTTTAGTAAAAAATTTTCGGGCCCTAAAAATCACAAAAATGCATTTTTTAAAATCATTCTGTATAATTGAAGTTCAAAAAATTGTATAAAACAAGGCTGCTAGACGAAAAAATTCTACCGACTTAATATCTGTAACAAACAAGATGAAGTAAGAGGAAATCTCCGAATATACCTCTATGTACAGGATGGTCCCAAAGTTCCCGTACACTTTTTAATTTGATATAATTTGATGAATATTTATCAGAAAATCATATGTTTAGGGGTAATTTTATGCAGGGAATCGTTTGCGCGCATTTTTGAAGTATGGAAACTTTGGGACCATCCTGTATATACCATCACACTCAAAATGTATTTTTATAGGCTTATTACTCTCCCTCGTACCCCGTTTCTGTGTAAAAATTCTTGAATAGGCTGTACATAAAAGATATTTAATTTAAAAAATAAAAATACAAAATCATAAAAATAATAATTTAAGTTTCTGCCAGAAACCGTGGCCAAAAATCATAAAATCAAAAAGTTAACATGCAATTTTCAATATACAAACGTCACATTCGTATTTACTAACAGGACTAACAAAGTAATGCGATAAAAACTCCTTTGAATACTATATTTTTTTAATAACTCTTAAGAATTTGTGATATCCTGCTGAGAACAAAGAAACAAGAGTTATAAATAAAATTTTTTTTAAAATCATAAAGATTGGTTCAAAGTTCATGTGTCAAGATCTGAACATTTGGTTTTTTATGCGTACTTTTTGTTCAACAGAAAAATATGTTCTCGATGAACAAACCAAATATTAATCTTGATGTATAAATCGCCCTTCGATCATAATTATTCATCACATTTATTCAGATGCGTTCCTCAAATTCACATGCATTTCGTCATGAAACAATGTTAATTTTTTGACAAAGAGCACAATTATTAACAAAGAGCATAATTTTTTGTACGGAATATATGTAAATTAACTACGTTACGTACAAATCTTATTGTTGTTTAATTCAAAAACATGATACGATTCTATTCACAGACTTAATAAAAGCAAAAATTTTTAATAGTTATGTCAGTTTGTATTAAATGTTTTTTCAAGTTTATTTTTTATCTTTTTGTTATACATCTATTTGTTAGTAACATGTCTCCATATCCAATAACTAACAAATAGACGTAGCAAATTTTAAAGGGTGGCCCCAAAAACCGAATTTTTGTGATTTTTCGAGCAAATTTTCGCCGAAAAAAATTTTTTTTAATTTTTTCCAAGGCAACTCTATAGGGGGTTTTTCTATGCTAGAAATCGATTGTGCGTATTGAAAAATCGTGAAATCGCCTCTCTGACCCTAAATAATCCAAAAATCCGTATTTTTGCAATTTTAAAATGTTTTTGGGCTGATTCAGGGTCAGGAAAGCGATTTCAAAATTTTTCAATAGCGCAATCGATTTCTCGCATAGAAACCCCTTCCCCCCAAGTAAAGTTGTTTTGGAAAAAATCAAAAAATTTTTTTCGGTCAAAAATTGCAAAAATCCTATTGGATTTTTGCATATATTGGGCCACCCTGTACATATATAAATAGATGTATAGTTAGAGTTCCCAAGTCTGTTGATTGCTCAGAAAAAACTAATTTTGAGGCGCATTTTTTGGGCGGGGTGCTCATTTCTGTCCTTTTCTTACTAAATAAGTGCAGCCACAAAACTGCAAGTAGTTCTGGGCAAAAGTTAAAAAGATAAGATAAAGATAATAGCTATTCATGATAATATTATCCTTTGGATAATGATTATCGGCAGAAAAGATTGCGCGCATTTCCGAACCTTGAAAACGCTTCCCTGACCCCGAATTAGCTTATTTTCACTTCAATACACATGCCTCTTCTCTGGATCAGGGCAAGGGAAGCGTTTTCAAGGTTCAGCAATGCGCGCACTATTCCTCGCATAGACAAACCCCTATAGGGTTATTTTGGTGAAAATTAAAAAACTTTAAATTTTTTGAACAAATTGCGCAAAAATCGCAAAATTCTCTTTTTTTAATCACCCAGTAATATAAAAAATATCTTTTATGTGCTCGAAAAGAACAATAAAAACACACTTTTATACATATGCTTTCAACATGGTTGAAAAATACAATAGAATTGTTTTATTTTTATCACATAAATTTTTTTGCAACAAAGTAATATAGCAATCAATTTAGGTAAACAAGTAATAGCTACTTCATACTTTTTCTGGTTTTTAATTGAAATACATATTATATGTTTTAAATCTTCTATATAAAAAATTTAAAACGCCATTATTTTATTTGTCTTTTGCTATAGAAAATTCCATCTCTTTATTTGAAATGAAGTTTCTCTTCTATTTAGTTATTTTGGTTTCAGTATATAAATTAAACACAGCCTTAGACCCACCATATGGCCAATTAAAAATCCAAGGAACTCATGTCACTAATTCAAAAGGTGTACCTGTACAATTAAGAGGAATGTCTTTATTTATGAGTGCAGTGGATCCTGGACCAAAATTTTATAATGCTGAGACTGTAAAGCATATTAGGGATGACTGGAACTCTAATATTGTTCGAGCAGCTATGTGGATCACGGGATACGGGGACATAGGATATTTGCTTCATCCAGAAGTAGAGTATGAAAGAATGGTGACTGTAATAAACGCAGCTATTGAATATGGCATTTATGTTATTGTCGATTGGCATGATTATAATGCAGAGAATCATACAGATCAGGTATTTAGATAGACAATTTTGGGGTTCTACAAGTGGCGTAAGGAAGGAGCACTCAGCAATGGAGTAGGGAGGGATACCAGGGGCGAGTGCTCCTTGAGTTTTGAAATTAAGAAAAAAATCATCAATCACAAGGGCCCCTTATGTTTTTTCGGGAAATCCTTTTTTGGGAAAGTGTCCCCCCCCCAGTTGATCCTTCTCCCTACGCCACTGTACTCCGGATAAGTAATGGGACGAAATTAAAGTGGCGAAATTCGAAATGAAAACGAAATTTTGCATTTTTAATTTTGCGAAAACGAAATCGATATATAAAATACATTTTTCTCTAAAAATTTATCTTTTTAATGTCTCAAGTTTAGGCAATAAAATTCTTCGCCAACATTTCCCACTCTTTTGGTTCTTATCCCCACATTATCTACGAGATTTATAACGAACCTATTGTCAACAATTGGACTGTTGTCAAAAACTATGCCAAACAAGTTATTCCTGCCATCCGTGCCAACGATCCAAACAATATAATAGTAGTTGGAACTCCTGTATGGTCCCAGTCCCCGGACCAAGCCGCTAATGACCCTTTAAACTTCACAAATATCGCATACACTTTGCACCACTACGCTGCTAATTATAAACAATCAAATCGAGATAAAGCTGCTTATGCTATTAGCAAAGGGCTACCTCTTTTTGTTACTGAATATGGCGTCGCAGATTCGAGTGGGAATGGCTCGATAAATTATGATGAAGCAACATTATGGTGGGATTTTGACGATGAGCATAAATTAAGTTATGTTAATTGGGCAATGGATGATAAATATGAGGCTGATGCTGCATTGATCTCAAATACTGATCCATCACAAATTGGTGATCCATCCAGATGGACAGCATCTGGAAAGTTGGTAAATCAGAAATATCAGAGCACTGACCAAGGAGTATGGAATACAACAAAGTCTACTTCGCCTATTCCAACCGCACTGCCATGTAGAGAGTTTAATAACTTGATCAAAAATGCCATTTTTTAGCTGGAAAATGTCCTACCGGCTGGTATTATTCGATTTCTAACCCAAATAAGTGTCTAAGATTTTCTTCGGGTTTAAATACATTTTCTGGAGCAGTTGCACAGTGCATAAAATTAGCAAGTGGTTCTACACTTCTGTCTATTGATCATTCTTTTGAAAATCTGGAATATAATGGTAATTTGGGATTTTATTTGAGAGGGAGCAAGCCTACAATTAATAATCAACTTTCAACATTTTGGACAAAACCGTAATTTTGCGAATTTTGTCTATTTTTACCAAAATAATCCTACAGTACCGGGAGCCGAGCGCTAACGCGCTTGGAGGATTGAAGAAGGGAATCTCCGAGAGCGACTCCTAGAGGTACTTTGATCGTTTCAACATAAAAATGTTAAAATTTTAACAATTGTAAAAAATCGATTTTCACTTGGTCCCCCAAGGGATAGAATATGAAAAAATTTATTTGTCTCCGATTTCGATGATTTTGGTGTCATACAACTTTGTTTTTGGTGTACAGGATTTAAATATAACCCTCCCGAGATCGTCGGCATACAGACAGAAATTACACGTTTATACTATTAGGATGGAGTTTCTATATTCGAGAAATAGATTGCGCCCATTACCGAATCCTAATAACACTGCCTAGCCCTTTTCAAGGTATAGGTGTGTGTATTGAAGCGAAAATAGATTAATTCAGGATCTGACGTTTTCAAGGTTCGACAATGCTCGAAATCGATTTTTCACATAGAAAATCCCCATATAGATTATTTTAGTGAAAATTTTTTATAAAATTTAAAATTTTTGAATAAATCGACAAAATCGCAAAATTTCTGGGTTTTTTTACCACCTTGTGAATCTGCGCTTTAGTTCAACTTTGAGGCTGGGGCATACATGCACAGTAGGGGGGCAGTGGTTTAGGTAGAAAGGTAGGCTAGTGGGGCACCTGCCCCCTTGTCTACGCCGTTGGTGGGCGGGGGGGGGGCAGACCCATGGAGGATGGATGGATGAATGACCAACGAAGGAGGGACAACTAGAAAATTGATTTTTACATAATTTTTTGATATTTTTTAATGATAAATGTGTTTACAAATTGCTTAAAAAGTCATTTCTTGACAAATCAAAAATTTTATTTTTCAACAATTTTGAAACATAAGGGTTCCCATTATGATTTTAAAAAATTTTTTGAATTTTCGCTCAGGATAAATGGCTAAAAAATTTTCGATGGAAGAGTGATGGGGAGGGGTGAAGACTTGAAGGAGAAGGGTTGAGGCGGAAAGGCTCTAGATTTATTATTTAGAAGAAGCAGCAATCGAAATAAAGTCTTGCAATAAAGTTTATATTGGCTTAACCAAGAATAATGGAATTTGGAGTTGGTTAAATGGAGATAATCAAACTTATAGAAATTGGGATGTCGGTAAGAAAAATAGAAACTTAAGATTTTTTAACTTTTTTATTTCAGGATTTCCTGATTCAAATTCCAATAACACCTGTTCATTCAGCTTTACAAATAGCACAAAATGGCAAAATGGTGCATGCACTCAAAAAGCATGCTATGTTTGCCAATTGATAGTTAATTAAAAATATTGTTTTCTTGTCAAAAAATCTAATAAAGTTGTCATTAAAGGTGGGACGCCATCAATTGAAGATTTGAATTCCCGTCAGAGCAGGATTTCGTTTCAATACGCAGACTTATGACGGAAAATTCTATTTTGCATCGGTTTTTAAAATTTTCATAAAATGAACATGGTCGCAATTTTGTATAACTCCGTGAGACGAATAAAATGGCACCGAGGTTATTCAAATTGAAAATTGTTTTGGTTATTGAAACGAAAACTCTGATTCATGTTTTCACTACAATGACCATTGCTCAAATTCAATAATTTTGGTGTCATTTTATTTGTCTCACAGAGTTATAAAAAATTGCCACAATGTTTATTTTATGAAAGTTTTAAAAATCGATGCAAAAATAGAATTTTGACATAATTCTGTGTAAAGTTTGTGTTAGCTTCCACAAACTTGACTCTTTTCAAAAAATATTTACTTTGATTCCCGTGTCTTGAGTGAATGGTAGTTCGAGCCGAATGGTAGTTCGACCTGAATTCGAGCTACAAAATAGACACAAAATAAACATAACTGAATTTTCCTTCAAATACATCCATTAAAGTTGATTAAAATTTAATAAAAATTCAAAAAATTGTAAATAAAATTCTTGCAAACATTTTTATAATGGATGGCACATATTTATTTGGAAGATTTGTGCCCGATATCTATAAAATTGAATTTTATCTTATATATAGAGGTAGACTACTTGGTAAACATATGTACTAACGAGCGTGAACACGCTAATAAAGTGAAGTTTATGTCAATATGCGCAGACAAAGATCGAACGATAACTTATAATCCAAGCTTTGGAAATTGAAAGCACAAGAAAAGTCATATAAAAATTGTTTAAAAATCGAGTTTTACTCAAGTTGCACGAACGTGTGTCAACTATGTGGCATAATCAAATGCTTAGATAAAAGAAGATATTTCTTTTTGTTTTTTTAATTGCCAAAGCATTTGTTGCATAATATTGCATAATATTGTTGAACAATATTGCACAATAGATAAGTTGCTGTAAAAATTATTTAAATCCTGGGGTTCACTGATTTATCGATTTGTAGAAATCACAAATCAGTTTCTCCTTAAGCATCGCTGATCCGATTTCCGTTTTTTAAAAAACGGCATAGTGATCGTTTAGGGTTGAATTTAAGGGTCTGATATAAATTTGCTTGAAGACCAACAATCTTGTAATCTCGACATTGGTGAGATCGAACCCACAACCTATAGATTGATGAGTGCAAAATTTTCCACTGTGCTATTTGTATAATCTTTTTCACGAAAAGAGTCAAACAAAGTTGACGCTCCATAACTCCTATAAAACATAGGCAAATTCTTTCGTAGTCAATTTAAATAATACATATTTTTTCTCCTACCCTCGAGTTTGCTGACATTTTTTATTGGCGTGCTTTCTGTTTAATTTTTATTTGTATTGAAATATCCTACTACTCATACATGTTAATGTTTTAAGGATATTTTCGATAAATAATTGTTCCCAGCTTGCTCCATTTATAAAATGACAAAGAGTAAAAAATCTTCAATAAAGCTGGCTAATAAAGATGTTCAAGGAAATGATATTAATTCAAATAAGTAAGTGCATAAGGTCAATAAACTAGTCTTTAAATAATTGTTTTAGACTTGGGAACGGGATTCCTATGCCTGATGAAAACGAAGATGAAGATAAACCATATACTTATGAACCTAGTTTATTTGAGAAGATTATTAATATTTTATTATGTCGCCCAGATTTAGCCAAACAGACTTTTACGGCAAAACCTGTTTCAATTTTAGGACTAGTAACTTATAATTTTGATACTTATGAAAACCAAATTTTTAGTTTCGTTACGGTAAAAGATTTGATGTCCTGTTGATCATTCTAGGCATTATATGTGCTATATGCAGCGGTGTATTGCAACCAGTATTAGCCATACTAGGAGGACGTATTACTAATGTACTTCTCACGCAACCTCCAACTTCTGGAGATTTCCGATGGGCTGGTTATCAAAATGTTTACCTATTTTTGGGGTTGGGTGTATTTTCGTTGATAATCAACTTTTTGCAATATTTATTCTTTCAAACTGTTTGCAACAGGATAGTGGCACAAATTAAGCACAATTATGTCAAAGCAATTATTCGCCAAAATGCTGGATGGTTTGACAGGAATCTTAGTGGAACTTTGACAACTAGACTTAATGAGTAAATCAATTTTATCATAGTTATAAGGGCCGTAGCTGCGTTGGAGCACCAGGGGCACGGCGCCCTATCCGAAATGTCCGGAAGCTGAAAAAATCTTAAGGGTCCTCATTATGTTTTTGGATCGGTGCTCGCCCAAAATTTCGTTCTCTGATAGTTATAACAAGGCACATATTTAAAACCATATCATTCCTCACACCCCTCTAACCCATTTTGTGATCAAGGAGGTCAAGCGCTCACACAAGACAAAATGAGATCTGCCACTAAAAATTTTCTTTCCACACAGGAAAATATGCCACAGGGAGGCCCAAAAAATTGGATTTTTTTTATTTTTGAGGACCCGAAAATTTATTTTTCTAAAAAGGCCCCGTACCTTATGGGTAATTTTATGCGGGGAATTGATTGCGAGCATTCCCGAACACTGAAAATGCTTCAATGACCCTGATTCAGGGGAAAACTGAGTTTTTGAAACGAAAATTGTCATTTTTCGCATTGTCAAAATCCAATTTTTTTCCTCAGGACTAGGGAAGCATTTTCAGGGTTCAGGAATGAGTGTAATCGATTTCCCACATTAACTTACCCCTAGAAACATAAAATTATCCTTAGAAAAATAAATTTTCGGGTCCCAAAAATCACAAAAATCCACTTTTTTGGCCCATCCTGTATCTTTCAATTTTAGCAATATTGATCGCATCCGTGAAGGAATTGGTGAAAAATTAGGCTTACTTCTTCGCGGTTTTGCTATGTTCATCGCTGCTGTAATTATCGCTTTTATCTACGAATGGCGTCTTGCATTAATGATGCTTGGTGTCGCACCTGCAACTTGTTTTATTAT